>BSBK01000136.1:562500-772564 GCA_027943335.1 Chamaecyparis obtusa | reverse complement strand
GAAAAACTTTTGGAACCATTAATGTTACATCTAGATTTAGTTCACATTTATATATGTTATGTTTATAGTTATATATTTTAGTATATTTATAGATATATATGTTATGCTTATAAGAAGGAGATATTTTCCACAAGTCAAAATTGTGAATTGTGGTACTCCTGTTAGGATTCAACTATGTAGTTTTTTAGTCAAACTCATTGACCCATGTTCCATGTCAATTTTTAAAATATCATAGAACATGTTTATATAGTTAGGATTAGGTTTAGCATTATCAAATTTATATAATAAGCACAAAAATCATGTAAAGTAATTTATTTTATATTCACAAATGAAAATTTTGATGTTCACAGTTTTGAAAGTCTCATGATTGACAGCTTTCCAGGAGAATTATGAATTTATTTTTACTTAGCATGGAGTAATCAACATTAGATATTAATTCCTATCTTATAGAAGGAAAGAGCTCCACATAGTTCTCTGAATTCTGCACATTGGAGATTTGAATCCATACTGTACATGTAGCGTTTGAAGAAGGGACTTTTGCAGACACAACTAGAGCTTCAAAGGAAAAATACCTTTCACGGCTACTTAAATACGTATGTAACTTCATTCATCATATTCTTTAGCCTAGTTTAAGAATGTGTTTGGCTTCCATCATTTTCTCTTTTCCTTCATATGGGGAAGTGCATTGGACCGATGGGTTCTCAATACAATAAGAAACATGTTGACACAAATTTTGAAAGAAATAACCAACTAATAATGAAAAACACAACCACCACCCATGAATTAAAGTTGGAAACTAACTAGCAAGAAAAATTTAACAATGCGATACTTTCTATTTTTTACAGTAATGGAGTTTAAGTGTGAGATACATTTCTAGTCAATAGTTCTTCTCCCTATAGAAATCCTATTGGCTAATAATTTGGTGTGCCCTATTTTAAGTATCCAAATTATAGGGTCCTTTGAGTCTTTATTATTTAAAATATTTTTGATATTAAAGTATATAAAAAAAGAGGCAGTTCTCCTTTAATTACAACTGTTCAAAGGGTGTAAGCATAGTGGGATTAATAGTCATTGTACATCAACAACAAAAAATAACATCTAACATAAAAAAAAAAGTTAAAACCAAATATTGATAGCATCAAAAAACCTTTGATTCTACTACCCAACAAGCTATCTAAACTAGTATCACTTTGAAAATAGAGCCACCAAGGGCTATTGCGGTAAGTTACATAAAAGTATATAGTACCTAAAATTGCATCTTAAAACAAACAAAATATAACATTGTCCATATTGTGTGCATGGTAGCACCAAGCTTTAGAAAAACCAAAAATAGCCATAACAAGGGACACATGCCCTAGTGAGTTCCCTTGTTATAGGTGAATCGAACCTGCTCTAGGGTTGATGACAATCCCCCATCGGGAAATTTAAGAGTTCCTTATAATTTTGTTCATTTCCATCATCATTTCTTTGTAGGATAAGTGCACAAAGATGGGGGACCAAAAAGGGGTATAAGATGCCACTTTTTTTCTAAAATCAACAAACTCTGAACTTCAACAAGAAATTGAAGATAGTTAGACTCAAAATTTGAATATGCGACAAGAACAAGAGTTGTAGTACTCTGAATCTAGTTTCTAAACTACTATTTATTTTTAAAAATAGTAGTAAATATTAAGGCTCTCAAAAAAGGGGGAGCACCAAAAGTGACCTCTTATTTTTGGCAAAAAAACATAAAATTGTGTCTAGTGTGCTCCCCTAAAATGTTAATTTTTTGAATTTTTTTGAATTTCTCCAGTGAGAAGTTAGCCAATGTCGCTTAGTTTATCCTGGATATTTTATTAGTTTTTTATAAACATATGATTTTTTTAAAACATAAAATTTGAGTGTGCTCCCTTAGAAATCATTAAAAGCTAATAAAAAAAAAACTTTGTTTTAAAGTGTGTAAAATCGAGTCTAGTTTATTAAAAATTAACTTATTTCAAATTTGATGAATGTGGCAAAATCTATGCCAAAAATAGTACATGTTGGGTTTTTGACAAAAATCAAACATACTTGCAAAATAAATTAGAGATAAAAAACTTAACATAATCATAATTAAAAATAATTTATATGGTTAGATAGATAAGAGAAAATTCTATAACATCTTGTTTCCTAATTTCGTCATTATGGAGTCATGTGTAGACCTGATAGGGAGCACACCACAAAAATGTGAATTTTTTATATATTTGCTGGGAAACACATCTCAAGCCTATTTGAATTTTCCTATCCTCTGGGTTGGATTCCCAATAAAAATCCAAGACTTATACTTGGTGTTTCCCAAAGTAGTTACTAATGTGCACGCCATACGCAAAAACTACTCTACATATGGCATGCATCATATATGGTGTATGCCATAATTGGAACTTATTCATAAATGTGTCTTTGTGTCTGTCTCTTAATTTTGTAAAAACTACACCTTTATGATTTCAAGATATTGTGTCCACCTATCCATCATTATTTCATTACACCACCTCATATATCATCCTCTATTCAATTCAACCATGTATTTGTCTCTAATTAGGTCTTTGGCATCCATTTTCTCCCTACAAGTGTCTCTTTTTCTCCACCTCTTAACCTCCCCCCCTTATAAGCCTTTATCTTTATAAATTATCTTAGCCTAGATATTTCATCCCTCTCTTCCTTCTCTCATTTTCCCCATCTCTCCCTCATATCTCTTCTCATGTCCCTATCTCTCTTCCATCTTTTCATCACCCTCTCTCCACTCTATCCTTCTCTCCTTTTCCCTCAGTCCCTAATATCCCTCCGCATGTCCCTCTCCCTCTCCCTCTTTCCATCACCCTCTCTCTACTCTATCCCTCCTCCCTTCCCCCTCTCTCTACTACCCTCTCTTCCTCTTGTAACTATCTCCCCCATATCCATTTTCATTTTTGTCTTTTATGTCCCCATCTCCCTTTTCCTTTTTTTATTTTTATTTCCCCATCTCTCTTTTTCCTTCTATCTTTACCCCTCTATCATAGATCTCCCCCTCTCCCTGATCTCCTTCCTCACTTTCACTCTCTACTTTTCACCTATCCCTTATTTTTTCTCCCTTTCCCCCTTGCACACTCTCTTCCTCTCTTCCTTATCCCCTCCTCCCTCTCTTTATCCCTTTACCCCTATGTATCCCCCCTCTCAAGTCTATCTCCCTCTTTCACCCTCTCTCTTCCTTGCCTATCCATTTCCCTATATCTCTTTCCCCCTTTATCAATCTTTTCCTCTCTTTCTATCTCTCTTTATCTTTCCCCCTCTATCATCTTCCCTCTGTCATTCCATCCCTCTTTCCCTTATCTCCTATTTCACTAACTCTCTCTTTCCCACCTCTTAATATTTCCCTTCTTTCCTTGTTATCAACATCTATCCCCTCTCTTCTTCTTCCCCTCCGCTCTCTCTCCCTCTCTTCCCCACCACCCCCATCTCTACACCCCTATCTTAATACTTTTACCTAGGTACATATGTATTCCAAGGTCCCACTTTCCCTCCCTCTCAAAGCTCTAAGATCTAAACCCTAAACTATCTAGGCCATGTACCTTAAGCCCTTTAAGCTCTCTCTCACCTCTCCAAATCCTCCTTCCCCCTCTCTTTCCATCTCCTCTATGTCTCTCAATTTCTCCCCTCTCTCTCCATCTTCTCTAACTCTCCCTCTCTTTCCTCTCTTACTCTCTTTCTCTCCCCCTCTTATACTTTCTCTCTTTCTAATCTCTCTCTTTTTCTCTATCCATCTCCTTTAATTGTAACCCATAATCCCTAAACCCTATAAAATTCCCTAAAGGTCATAAACCCTCAAGACTATAGGGTCTAGTATAGGTTTTATAGTGTAGAGTTTAGGGTTTAGGGATTATATTTCAGAGCATAGAGCTTAAGATTTAGGGAATAGGATAGGGTTTAGGGCATATGGTTCAAGGTAATTTAGGGCTTTAAAATGGATAAAATAAAAGAAGAGGAGAGGGAAAGGGAGAGGGAGGAAGGGAGAGGTTACTACCTCTCTATTTATCTCCTCTCACTCTCTCCCTCTTTCCCAAATCTCTCATCTCTTCTCTTCTTCCTCAGTCTTCTCTCCATCTCTTCCCCATCTCCCTCCTCTCTCTATCCCTTAACCTAGGTCCATATGTATTTCCTTTCCCTTATTCCCCCTCTCCCTTCCCCCCATGTCCATCTCTCCATGTCTCTTTCTCCCTCTTTCAATCTTGTCCTCTCATCCTATCTCTCTCTATCTTTACCCCTCTCTCTTCTCCCCTCTCTCCCCATACCTCTTTTCTTTCTCTCTCATTTCTCCACCTTTTTATTTCCCACCTACATCTATCACTTAGGGATTACTATAGGGTTCAGGGTGAAATTTGTAGGGTATAAGGCTTAGGGATTCTATTTTAGAGCTTATGGATTACAATTTAGGGTTTAGGAGGTACCATAGGGTTAGGGAAGATATTTTAGGGATTATGGCTTAGATTTTAGGGATTAGGGATCATGATTTAGGGTCTAGTATAGATTTTATGGTGCAAGGTTTAAAATTTAGGGCTTAGGGCTTAGAGTTTAGGGCTTATGGCTTGCATTTTATAGTTAAGGGCATATCATAAAATTAAATGGAGAGAGGGAGATTATAAAGGGAGAGGTGGGAAGGCATAGGTTACCCACCTCTTTGTTTCCCACCTCTCACTTTCTTTCTCTTTCCCTTATCTCCCTCTTACCCACATGTATCGCTTGGGGCTTTGTACAGGGTTATGGGTGTAAGGTTTAGGGATTACATTTTAGAGTTTAGGACTTATGATTTAGAGTTATCTCCTTCCTAACCCCTCTCTCCCTAACTACCCATATCCCCCCTCTACCTATCTCTCTTGATCTTTATGCATCTCTCTTATCCCCTCTCTCACTCCATCCCTCTTTCTCTTCTCTCTTGTTCCCCCCCCCTCTCTCTCACTCTATCTCTTTATCCTTCCATGCCCCTCTCTCCATATCTCCCTCTCTACCCCATCTACCAAATCTCTCTTACCCACCTCTCACTCCCCCCCTCTTTCCCTTGTCTCCCTCTTACCCACATCTATCCCTTAGGGATTAGTATATGGTTTAGGGTGAAATTTTTAGTGTATAGTGATTTAGGATTAAGATTTAGGGTTTTGGGAGTAATATAGTTGTTAGGAAAGAGATTTTAGGGTTTAGGAATTATATTTTAGGTCTTAGGGATTAGGATTTAGGGTTTATGGTGCAAGGTTTATAGTTTAGGGATTAGGGATTATAGTTTAGACCTTAGGGCTTGGGATTTAGGGTTTAGAGCATAGGAAAAAATGAAATATAAAGAGAGAGGGAAGGGAGAGGTCCACCACCTCTCTCTTTCCCACATATCACTCTCTCCCTCTTTCCCTTCTCTCCATCTTACCCCTATGTATCCCTTAGGGATTAGTATAGGATTAAGGGTGCAAGGTTTAGGGTATAGGGATTAGGGATTATAGTTTAGAAATTAGGGATTATGGTTTTGGATTCAGGGAGTATTATAAGGGTTAGGGATTATTTTTTAGAGTGTATGGCTTGTAGTTTAGGGATTAGGATTAAGGGTTTAGGGTTTACTATTTAGGGCCTTCCCAAAATATCTAATTTTGTGTCTCCTTCAACATCCCTGTGTCCCTCTCTACCCATCTTCCCCTCTCCTTATCTCTCTATATTCCCCATCTCTCACTCTATCCCTATTTCATTTCTCTCTTGTTTCCACCTCTACTTCCACCTCTCACTCTCTATCTCTTACCCACATCTCTCCTCTCTCCTCTCTTCTCTCCTTCCCCACCCCTCTCTACCTCATCTCCCCTCTATCCCTATCTCTCTCTACCTCTCCACCTCTCTATTCTATCATCTCACTCCATCAACCCTCTTTCCATTCTCTCTCGTTAGCCCCTATAACTATCTTCCTCTTCCCCAAGTCTCTCCTCCCTTATCTCCTTTACCACCCCCCCTCTCTCTCTCTAACCATCTCCCCCTCCCCCTATCTCTCTATATATTTCTCCCTCTGTCTTCTCCCCTCTCTCACTCCATTCCTCTTTCCCTTCACTCTTATTTCCCCACCTCTCACTTTCCCCCCTCTTACTCTATCCCTCTTCCCCACATACATTTTCTCTTATCTCCTTTCTGACCCATCTTTGCCTCTCTACCCCATCACCCACCTCTCTTTCTTAATCTCTCACTCTCCCTATTTCCCTTCTCTCTCTCTCTCTTAACCACATGATGCATAGTCAAATACTTTGGAACACCGCTAGAGGAATAATAAACTCTAGGGTCTCAACAAAGGATCCAAACATCATTAAGGTCCAATCCAATCCATTGATCCACTCTTACATTCTCTGGATTATCCATAACTTGGAAGTGACCCCTAGGGAGTTACTTATCCCATGATGCTCAAATCATCTTAGAGGTGAGTGAGGATTCAAAAAATCTTAGAAGTAAACTTAGCATGGTCAAAATAAAATGTTCCAACCACTAGTTCAATCCCCCAAGTATAGAGGTGTAGACTTTCTTCACAAGCCCCTTAAACTTCTTATAGCCCTGTTAACTCAGTTTTCCTTGATTAAATCATCATGTCTCCAAAAAAATTATCAAAAAAATATATATTTAAGTACCCTTTTCAAAGTACTAACAGACCCTAAGGTTTTACCTTCTCACTCCAAGGTCTCATATGATTGTCCAGACTATGACATGATAACCATAAGCCTAATTTGGTGATATCAAGATAGAACTACCATGTGGAGGTTGGGTCTTGAACTAAAATCACTTGGGAAACTTGAAATATCATGAAATATTGTTGAATACATAATTTTAGCCCTTGGAGAGGTCACATGTGGAAATGAGTTTGTTGATTGTATGAAATTGAAGGTTAATTTGGCTAGGTTAAAGAAGGATCCACCCCAAAAACATGCCAAAATGGACTCTAAACTTTGTAATCCTTTGATTATTCATGAAAAAAATTCAAATCTCAATTTTTAGCTTCCAACTCACTCTACACTAAAAATAAGTTTGCTTTCTCCATTTGTCTCTAGGTGACCACTTGGTGTTGCTTGCCTCCAGATTCTCCTTCGTTCCTGCAAAAACACAACCAAAATTTTCATAATCTCAAATTACACAAATGATACAAGATATCCCTCATAGGCCATAAAAAACCATTGGGGGATCTTCAAGAAATGGCCATTTGAAGCCAAACTCTCAATACAAGGAGGGTTTTAGAACACCGGTCACTAAAAAGTGATAACTTTTGTTCTAGGAGATTTAAAGACCTAAAATAAAAACCAAATGAAATCTAGGATGTTCTACTAATAAATGAAATCCTTGGATTTTACAGGTGAGTCTGTACATATCCATACAACAGTAAAAACCAGTGAAAAATAATGCAAAAACACAGGAACTTGATTCTATTCATTTTCAAATATGTTCTCCACCTCTTGAACCCCATGTTTTGAATAATTTGGGTCCTATAACTCCCAAGAAAGCTTCTTGGATCATTTATAGTTTGAATATTCATATATTTGGATCTATTTACAAGAAACTTGCAAAATTGCATAAAACAATAATGCAAAATCGACACTTTTTAGAAACTTGTCATGTGGAGACAAAAATAATCCTTAATGGTTTTTTTCACACCTAGGATACATAAACACACCCAAAACCACTTCTAAATCACCAGGGAAAGATTTAGGAAGAATTTTTTTTTTTTAAAAAGCATATCCTAAGTGGCTAAAGGCAAGGTGAGCTTATAAGGTTGCCACCTTGTCTTTTCCACCACACATAGGATTATTAGAAAAACCAACACACCCTAGGACTACTAAAATCACAAATTAAATGAAATTTAAATCCAACATGATGCATTATATGTTCTGATTTGGAATTTCATCCAAGGGTTGACCTTGGTTCATAGCTTGTGCCTCTGTAGCATACTCCCCTGATGAAAATATATCAAGTCCAATTGAGATGATTTGTTGAAGTGAAGAGACCTATTTGGAAATTTTATGTTCATTAACCCATATTGCCTCTGATTCAGGTTGTCCTCTATATTTTATTAACTATTCCTTGTACTCTCTCCTTCTAGTATTCTTGATTCTAGTATCTAGCACCTTCTCAAGTTTTGGTGGTATTGGTTTGGGGAATGGTTTCAGATCTTCTTCCACCTTTCCTTGTTATACATCAGCTTTAGAGGTCTCTCCTTTGCATGGTTTCAAATAACACATATCAAAGATGGGTGAGATACCAAGGTCTAGTTGTAACTTAATTTTCTATGCATTATGCCCATATTTTTCTAGATTTGACATGATCAAAATTTCTTGGGTAAGAGCTTAGTGTGCTTGACTTTTGGTAGCCTCTCCTACTTGAGAAATTCCCACACCAGGTCTCCTACTTCAAATGTAACTTCTCTCCTTTTTTGGTTTGCTTGTTGTTTGTACCTTTGTGTGGTCTTTTGTAGTTGAGATTTCACTTGATCATGGACCTCTTTCATCACTATAGAAAAGTGTTCTCCTTCTGCACTAATTGGTTCAGTATTAGGAGGTTTTCTTAATTCAAGCACTCCCATTCGGTCCATCCCATATTTTTTTTAAAAGGTGACTTGTTGGTGCTCCTATTGACTGTGTCATTGTATAAAAATTCAGCTTGAACAAGTATAGAATCCCATTTTTCTCCATGCTTTTTTGTGAAGCACCTTAAGTGGCTCCCTAATGATCTATTGACAAATTTTGTTTGCACATTCATTTATGGATAATATGCTGATGAAAATGATAGGTTTTTCCCTAGATTCTTCCACAAAGTCCTCCAAAAATGACCAAGAAATTTAACATCCCTTTCTGACACAATATTTAAAGGTAATCCATGAATTCTAACTATCTCTTTGAAGAAAAGATTTACAATGTAGGATGCATCACTATTGGATTTACATGGAAAGTAGTGTTCTATTTTACTAAATCTATCCACAACAACAAAAAAAACTATTAAATCCCCTTTGGGTCTTGGGCAATCCCATGAAAAAACTCATACTTACATGCTCTCATGGTCTTGATGGAATGGGTAAAGGCTGATATAAACCTGCATTTGTACTTCTCCCTTTGGATTTTTGACAAATAGAGAATGCCTTTAGAAACCTCCTAACATCCACTTGTAGATTTGTCCAAAAGTAGTGTCTTGTTACTAGTTCCAATGTCTTATCTAGGCCAAAATGACCAGACATAACACCACTATGATTCTCTTGAATGATATTGGTTCTCATAGAATATTTTTGGATGCATAGTTGTCCCCCTTTAAAGAGAAGTCCTTCTTGTAACAAATAATTAGAAAATTCATGATGATATATGTCATTCAAATGAAGACATACCTGATATACTTCTCCAAAAATTGCATCTGTTGCATACATGTCCTTCAAAACATCAATTCCTACACTTTTCACTTGAATTTAAGAAATAGTAAACACTCTTCTACTTAGTGCATCAACAACTTTTTTTTCTACTCCCTTCCTGAGCTTGATGGAAAAGCTATAGGATTGTAATGTTTCATCCCACTTCATATGCCTATTACTCAATTTTTCTTGGCTATTAATGAAACTTAAGGCCTGGTTATCTGTATAGACAATGAACTCTTTTGGCAACAAATAGTTTCTCCATTTTCTGAGAGATTTGACTAATGAATACATTTCTAGATCATATGATGACTACCTCCTCTTGGATTCATTTAACATCTCACTAAAGAATTCAATGGGCTACCTTTTTGACTTAGGACACCTCCTATGACAACTAGACTAGCATCACACTCAATATGAAAAACTTTGTTAAAATCAGGGAACTTTAGCATACGATATTGGGCTAGCTTTTTCTTGAGGAGTTCAAAGGCTTCATTCGCTTATTTTTTCCAAACAAACTTACATTTTTTTCCCCTTTTGATAGTATCTAGTATAGGTGCACAAATCATACTAAAAATTCTGATTAAATTTCTATAAAAGGTAGCTAATCCATGAAAGCTCCTATCTATAGAAATTGTCCTAGGAATAGGCCAAGAAAGAATTGCATTTACCTTATCCTGATCCATCTTGAGAGTACCCTTGGAGATCACAAATCCAAGATATGTAAGTTATTCTTGTATTAAAGTGCACTTTTCCAAGTTGATCTTCAACTTCTCCTCATATAATTTATTGAACACCATGTCTATGTGCTTCAAATGTTCTTCTCTTATGCTGCTAAAAATCAGAATGTCATCTAAGTATACTATAATTTTTTTTTCTATGAAATCCTTGAGGAATTCATTCATGAACCTCATAAATGTACTTGAGGAGTTGGATAACCCAAAATGCATCACCTTCCACTCATACAACCCCTCATTGGTTTTAAAAGTTGTCTTCCATTCATCCCCTAGCCTAATCCATATTTGATGGTACCCACTCTTCAAATCAACTTTAGAAAATAGATTGCACACCCAAAATAATCAAGAAAATATTCTATTTTAGAGATTGGAAATCTACACCTTATTGTGATTTTGTTGAGGGCTCTATAATTAGTGCAAAGCTTCCAAGTTCCTTCCTTCTTTGGTGCCAAAACAATAGGCACTGCACATGGGCTTAGGTTCTTGGGAATTAGACTAGATTCAAGAAACTCCTAAATTTGTTTTTCCATCACCTCATTCTTTTGTGGTGTTAGTTTGTAGCATTATTTGTTTGGTAGTGTTGACCCTAGTATGAGATATATGAAGTGAATTTTATCCCTCATTGGTGGTATATTCTTTGGCATGTCCTCAACAACATGTGCATTTCTAGATTCGATTGTATGTGTTAAAATGGATTGTGGAAATCTGATATTATTAATGTCCTCAACAACTATACCCTGATATTTGTCAAGAATGGTGGCCACTTCAACATTTAACTTTTCTATCTTTTCCTCTGCATTTTCCACCTTCAAAACTAAACTTTCCTTGGATGTATATTCCTTTGTCTCATTCATCTCCATTGGATAATACTCCACTTTGTCTTTAAGCACATGTACGAGTGCAAAGAAAGGTCCATTCTCACTATCTACTTGCTTTAATAATTCACTCTTACCCATCATCATTACCTTGACCTCTTTTCTTTTAGGCTCTCCTTGATTGGTCTCAGACATTGGTACCAATTAAATTACTTTACCATCCTTAGTTATGGTATAGGTGTTTCTAACATTATCATTTTGGGCCTTAAGGTCATATTTATATGGCCTACCAAGGAGAAGGTGACATGCATCCATCTTCACCACATCAAATAAAAATTTGTCCTTGTAGGATCCAATTTGAAATTCAACCCATGAATGCTCATCCACGAAACTTTTTTGTCCTTTATCAAGCCATGAGACCTTGTAAGAGAATAGGTGAGGAACTCTTCTCAATTGAATCTTTTCAACCATCTCAAGAGAGATAAAATTCTTTGTTGAACAAGAATCAACTAGAACCTTACATACTTTCCCCCCGGATTCATAATTTTTCCTAAAAAGTGACTTTATTTGAGGTGGTTCCTTGGTGATTGATTCTTGTAGGAGTGTTCTTCTCAACATAAGGGCTTCACCTTTCTTAGGGTACCCATAGGAATCAAGATACCTCTAAGGGTCAGATTCTTTGACTAAATGTGTTCTCCTCTCTCCTTGAGAGCTAAATGCTATCTTCTATTGGAACTTGTAGGCCATATGTCCTTCTTGGTTACAAATGAAATATTTAATGGGCCCATTACCTCTTCCTCATTATCTTCCTCTAACATTTGGTCTTCATTTCTTGAAATTGCCTTTGAAATTATTAGTACTATTTTTTTCTTGACTTGTCTCATTGTGAGAGTTGAAATTAAGTCCTCTTCCCTTGTCTAAATTGTTCCTCTGAATGGTTGTGTACCTCTACCTCTATTGTTTTTATCTTGTCTCCTAAACTTTTCTTCCACCTTTAGGGCTAATTGGTAACATCTTGATATTGTATTAGGACTCAATAATTGCAACTCCTCTTGAATATTCTTTCTCAAGCCATTTAGGTACCTTGGTATGTTGACACATTCAAGCTCCGTGATTCTTGACCTGAGACTTAATTTCTGGAGTTCCTCAGTGTATGCGTTGATGTCCATCTCTCTTTGTCTTAGGTTATGTCTCTTTTGATGCAATTGAACCTCATAGTCTTCTGGTAGATACATCTCCTTTACCATTAAAACCATTATTTTCCATGACATGGTCCTTTTCTTGTCATCCTTAGCTCTTTCCTCTTGAATGAATTTCCACCAAGTTACTTCTTCTCCCTTCATCTTAGAATTTTCTAGCTTGACCTTTTGTTCTTCAGTTATCCCTTCACATTCAAAGTAATTTTCTAAGGCTTCAATCCCATCTATCACAGTCTCAATATTAATTTTCCCATCAAATATGGGAAGCTCCATTGTCTTGCCTCCTAAATTATCCAAATATTTTAAGAAACATTTTTGATCCTCTAGTTTATTCAGTCCTTCTCTAGGTACTTCTTCTTCATCCTTGTTTGTTCCTTGTCTTCCTTCTTTTTTTTCTACAATCTTCTCTACTTGATCCAACTTGTCTGCCAATTGTTCTAATCTCTCTCTCAACAACCTATTCTTTTCCTCCCAATCCTCCACCTTCTTAGCAAGATTTTTAATAGTCACCATGTTGTAACTTACAACTAAAGATGATATCTCTAACATAGACCAATTTGTTCCCCAAGAAAAGTAGTCGATACCAAAAATGATGCAGATTCAAATACTTTAGAACACCACTAGAGGAATAATCAACTCTAGGGTCTCAGAAAATGATTACAACATCATGAAGGTCCAATCCAATCCACTGATCCACTCTTACATTCTCTAGATGCTCCATAACTTGGAAGTGGCCCATAGCGAGTTACTTATCCCAAGATGCTCAAATAATCTTTAACATTAATGAGGCCTCAAAAAATATTAGACAACAACTTAGCATGGTCAAAATTACATTTTCCAACCACTGGTTCAATCCCCCAAGTACATAGGTGTAGACTTTCTTCACAAGCCCCTTAAACTTTGTGTAGCCCTATAAACTCAAATTTCCTTGATTAACTCATCATCTCTCCAAAAAAAATAGAAAAATATATATATTTGAGTACCCTTTTAGGAGTACTGATAGACCCCAAGGTTTTACCTTCTCACTCCAAGGTCTCATACTACTGTCCACACTATGACATGATAGCAATATGCCTAATTTGGTGATATAAAGATGGAGCTACCATGTGGAGGTTATATATTAAACTCAAATAAATTGGGACACTTGAAACATCATGAAATACTATTTAGTACACAAGCTTAGCCCTTGGAGAGGTCGCATGTGGAAATGAGTTTGTTGATTGCATGAAATTGAGGGCTAATTAGGCTAGGTTAAAGAAGGAGCCACTACAAAAACATGCCACAAAGGACTCTAACCTTTGGAATAATTTTAGGGTTAATGAAAAAATTTCAAATCTTATTTTTAAGCTTCCAACTCACTCTACAACAAAAATGAGTTTGTTGTCTCCATTCGGCTCTAGGTGACCACTTGGTGTTGCTCACCTAGGCCCTCCAAATTCTCCTTCATTCCTGCAAACACAAATTTTTTTTTTCATAATCTCAAAGTACACAAATGATAAAAGATATCCCATATAGGTCATAGAAAACCTTTGGGAAATCTTCAAGAAATGGCCATTTGAAGCCAAACCTTCAATACAAGGAGGGTTTTAGAACACCGGTCACTAAAAAAATGATTTTTTTTGTTCTAGGAGGTTTCAAGACCTAAAATAAAACCCAAATGCAATCTAGGATGTTCTAATATGACATGAAATCCTTGGATCATATTGGTGAGTCTGTGTTGATCTGTACGATAGTAAAAAGCGGTCAAAATAGTGCAAAAATATAGGAACTTGATTCTATTCATTTTGAAATATGTTCTCCACCTATTGCACACCATTTTTTGGATCGTTTGGGTCTTGTAATTCCCAATAAACCTTCTTGGATTAGTTATAGTTTGAATATACAGATATTTGGATCCATTTACAAGAAACTTCCAAAATTGTATAAAGCAATAATGCAAAATTGACACTTTTTAGAAACTTGATGTCACGTGGAGATAAAAATAATCCTTGATGGGTTTTTCACACATAGGCTACATACACACACCCAAAATTGATTCTAAATCACTAGGGAAATATTTAGAAAGCAATTTTTTTATAAAAAAAAAACATATCCTAAGTGGCTAAAGGCAAGGTGAGCTTATAAGGTTTCCACGTTGTCTTTTCCACCACACATAGGATTATTAGAAAAACCAACACACCCTAGGACTAAAAAAATCTCTCATTACATGAAATTTAAATCCAAATTGATGCCTTATATGTTCTAATTTGGAGTTTCATCCAAGGCTTGATCCTGGTTCATATCTTGTGCCCTTGCACCACCACATCTATCCCTTAGGGATTATTATAGGGTTTGGGGTATAAGTTGTTGGGTATAGGGATTAGGGATTTTCATTTATATATTAGATATTAAGATTTAAGGTTTTAGGAGAACTGTGGGCAATAGGAAAAAGAGTTTAGGTTTTATGGATTAGAGTTTAGGGCTTAGGATTTAAGGTATAGGTTCTGGTACAGGGTTTAAGGTGAAAGGTTTACAATTTAAGTATTAGGAATTAAATTTTAGATCTTAGGGCTTAGGATTGAGGGTTTAGGGCATAGGATAAAATGAAATGGATAGAGGGATAGGGGGAAGGGAGAGGATAAAGTGAGAGGTTCCAAAACTCTCTCTTACCCACATCTCACTCTCTCCCTCTTTCACTTCTCTCTCTCTTACCCACATGTATCCCTTTGGGCTTACTACAGGCTTAAGAGTGAAAGGTTTAAGGTATAAGGCTTAGGGTTTAGATTTTAGATATTAGGGATTATTATTTCTATTTTAGGGAGTAGTGTACAAGGGGTTATGTCTTAAAGTTTAAGTGTTAGGTATTATAGTTTAGGGATTGGGATTTAGGTTTGAAGGTATACTATATTGTTTATGTCTTAGGGTTTAGGGCCTTCCCCACATCTCTCCTATAATCTCTCATTCAACAGCCCTCTCTCCATCTATACCCCATATTCCCCCTCTCCCTATCTCTCTCTATCTTTCTCCCTCTCTCTTCTTGCTTCTCTCACTCCATCCCTCTTTCCCTTCTCTCTTTTTTCCCACCTCTCACTCTCACTCTCTCCCTCTTCCCTACATCTCTCATCTCTTATCTCTTTCCCACTACTCCCTCAATCTCTAACCAATATATTTTTTCCCTATCTCTCTCTTGTTGATTGGAAATATTAGGTACTGAGATGGGAGGGGGGGGGGGGTGAATCAGTACTAACAAATTTGTATCAATTCAAACTTTTAATCTTAAGTATATAATTTCATTCCCTATTTACTGATAGTCTTTTTTGTATTATCAATATGCTATCATTGAAATAACATAAAGTAAATAACAATAACTCATAAAATGATTCACACACCTATAACACAAATATTTTTTGTGTTGCAGAAACTCTTGGTCAGAGGGAAAAACTACGGTGGGGATAAGACCCACAACTCTTCACTGCAGCTAAAAGAGTTTTCTGGTTAAGGCTACAAAGTGTCACTTTTAGAGTGACTCACCTAGTGAGTGAGTGATACATGGTTAAGTGTACATATAGTATTTCTAGGAATACTCTTCTAAGATATTTTATCTTGCCTATGTGGTATTCACACTATTAAAGGATTTACAATAAGTTCCTAAAATAGACCTTCTAAGTCCGGTTAGAGACTACTCGGTTAAGGGATTTTACAATCTTGTTTCTAAACTACTAGGAATAAATCAACAATAAATTTGACATGTATGTGCTTTCCTCCAAATCTTGTTAGATCCCTTTTGTTCACCATCTCTATCTTCAAACTCTTTTCTCCTTTTCTACTTTCCCTACTCCTGTATATCTTTTTTCACTCTCTTCTCTTTCTATCGATCCTTTAAATAGTTATATGTTTTTATCTATTGAACCACATAATCATAACCTTATATTTTAGGGTTCCTTCATCTTGATATTATCCATAATTTTTTTCTCTCTTTTCCTCCATCAACTATAATACCTATTTTCCTTTCTCTGATAAATAACTTTGATATCTTCTATAGTGTGTCGATTTTATAACTTTGATAGTTTGACATCAATGAAAAACACTTATCTTGATCTTTCCAACAATCTCCCCCTTTGGCATTGATGGAAAAAACTCTGATTCTCCAAAACCGTTCTCTCGATATCTCTCTGTTGGTATCTCCCCCTATGATAATTTTCTTCTTCTTTTCTTCTCCTTTTACTTTACTTCTCTTTTGTTTATTTTTATTTTTATTTTCTTTTTTCTCCCCCTTTTACTTTACTTCTCCACCTTTTTGGAAATCAATACTGAATGATATATCCACTTTTTGGGGTGTAAAATTCCTATAATTTGTCTATTATGAACTTGTACATGTCTCCTAGTGATGTAGGGGAATTCTTGGGTCCTTAGAAAATCTGGATGGTGGTGTGTTGAAATGGTTCTATGTTACTCAGTTGCAACTTTAACCGACGGTCTCAGTTATTGAAGGAGGCACGATCATTGAAGGAACTCGATAAACTCTGGCGCTCGGTAGTTCTGGCTTATCGACTAGAGTTCTTGGAGATTTGGTTGGGAGGCTTGGTTTATTTAATTTTTGTAGCTTGTGTTGTATTCTCCTATGTGGATCTAGGGACTGACATGGAAAAGTAATTGTTTAAGGCTATTTGAGAGCTGACTATTGTTGCATTTAATATTTGTTTGTAGTAGAAGATGACTTGGCTTAGGAGTTAATTATTTCTCCTAGTTGACTTGTGGTTGAGGAAATGTATTTAAGGATTGTCTGGGTAGT
This sequence comes from Chamaecyparis obtusa, assembly GCA_027943335.1. Classification (NCBI taxonomy): domain Eukaryota; kingdom Viridiplantae; phylum Streptophyta; class Pinopsida; order Cupressales; family Cupressaceae; genus Chamaecyparis; species Chamaecyparis obtusa. The sequence goes on along the minus strand of BSBK01000136.1, from coordinate 755,657 downwards.
TTTTTAGTAGTCAGTCAGTGGGGATTGGATTGAGAAGGATAGTAATTGGTTCCTGCCAGATCTTGAAGATTGGATTGTTTTCTGATATTTGTAATAGTAGAGCTAGTGGTTTGCATGCTTGGAGACAAGGATATTTCTTGGTGTCTTGTGAGCTCAAGTTTAGATCTACCTTAGTGTTTCGATCAGTTACTAATGTGCTTTAGAGCTGGGCTAGCTAGGAGGTTGCAAAAATACTTTTGTAAGTGATTGTATTTTTCCCTAACCTGGAAGGCCTTACAGTTGAGCATGTTGAATAAAAATCATGTTTGAGTATATTCTTGTTGTGTTATTCCACATTGTTGGTATTTGGCTACAAGTTTGGATAGTCCTTTATTAGATCCTCAAACCTTGATCGTGTCAGGTGGTATCAGAGTGAGTTGATCTTGAGCGAGTTGATGTTGAGCAAGTTGATCTTGAGTGAGATGATCTTGTTGGGAGAAAGTTAGCAAAGAGATTATGTGTGATATGACTTGCATACAACTTGGAGGTTGTCACAAGGTGGTTGATGTAGGGTTTGTTGTAGAGGGTTTTCAAAGATCTTTGAGGATGCCTCTGAGAAGATTGGACCCTAGGGTGATTTTGGATCTCTGTGATACTGTGGAGTCTAGGATTAAAAAGAAGGTGAAAGCTGATTTTAGATATGAGATGGAGTTGATGAAGAATGACATGATCACTGAGATCATGAGGGCTATGGCTGGTGTACCTTAGAATCTTGGTACTGAGGATGGTTATGAGGAAGCTGCTAAAGAATTTGAACTTGATTGATCTAGTGGAGATGATAGATCCGCTCAAAGAGATAGATCAGGTGAAGATAGAACTGGTCGATTATAGAGATCTAGAGCTCGGTTAAGTACTAGTTACTGAATGGAAGTTTCTACTTTCTCGGGTACTTTGAAACCTAAGAACTTGATTGATTGGATTGGTGAGTTAGAAGACTTCTTTAAGCTTGAAGAAATTGAAGATCCTCTTAGGGTGAGGTTGGTACAGAAAAATTTGAAAGGACATGCTGCTCTTTGGTGCAAGGAATTAAAAAGAGATAGGGAAGATGAAGGTGAAATGAAGATCAATCAGTGGAGAATGATGGTGACTAAATTAAAAGCTAAGTTCATACTTGCTAACTATGAACTTGACTTGTTTAAGAAATTAAAGAACTTGAAGTAGAAAGATTTGATTGTGGAAGACTATATTGAGGAATTCTAAAAACTTACTATTCAGTCTGGACACAGAGAACTTGGTAAGGAAAAGGTAGATCAGTATGTGAATGGCTTGAGATTCAATATTCAAGATGAGCTTGGTATGATGAAGATTGATTTGGTTGAGGATGCTCATCAATATGCTCTGAAGGCAGAAGGTTATTTGAAGAGGAGACAACATGGTAATTCCTGAGGGAAGGAGAAGCTTGATCACTTAGTGAAGGATAAACTGAGTGTAGAAGATGAACCAAAACCTATAGAGCTGAAGAAAAAGATAGGTAGGGTTATCTTTAAGGGTACTTATTATAATTGTGGTGAAGGACACTAATCTTTTGAGTGTACATAGAAGAAGTTTGGTGATCGAAGGAATGTTGTCGTGAATGAGAACATTCAGAATGAACCTGAATATGAGAACTTGTTGGTTTGAAGAACATTACTTTGTACAAAGGTGGAACCTTTTCAGAGGAGTAACTTATTCAGAACTTATTGCAAGTCAGGAGGTAAACTTTATGATGTTATTGTGGATAGTGGTAGTATTGATAACCTTGTAGCTAAGGAGATGGTTCAAAAACTTGGTTTGAAGAGAATGAGACAACCTTATCCTTATAGGATTGGTTGGTTAATAGATATTCATGCTTTGGAAGTAAGGAAACAATGTCTTGTTGATTTTCAGATTGGCTAGTATAAGGATCAAGTGTTGTGTGGTATTGTGGATATGAGTAGTTGCTACATATTTCTTGGTAGAAATTGGCAGTATGATTATAGATCCATGCATGACTATGTCAAGAAAGTATTTACTATTGAGAAGAATGATATGAAGTTTTCCTTGATGCCTTTCTAGATACAACACTCAGTAGGAGAAACTTGAGCTTTGGTACCTGAGATAAGTTGAAGGATTCTGAAAGGATTGATTAGTATGGAGAACAGACTTGTGTGTTGTCCAGAAAAGACTTGAAGAGGTAGAGAAAGCATAAATGGAAGAGTGTGCAAGGTGAAGACTTGAAGGACTTATATGTGAAGAACCAGCTTGGGGTTTATGTGCTGAATCCTAGAAGATGTTCTTCCAGCCTATGAGAACATCTTTTCAAACTTGGGATGTCTGATATAGGGGCATTCTTGGGTCCTTGAAAAATATTCATGGTGGTGTGTTGAAATGGTTATGTGTTACTCGGTTGTAGCTTTAACTGACGGTCTCAGTTATTGAAGGAGGCTTGGTCATTGAAGGAACTCAGTAAACTCTGGCGCTCGGTAGTTCTGGCTTACTGACTAGAGTTCTTGGAGATTTTTTTGGGTGACTTGGTTTATTTAATGTTGGTAGCTTGTTTTGTATTCTCCTATGTGGATCTAGGGGCTGACATCGAGAATTAATTATTTGTAAGGCTATTTGAGAGCCGACTGTTGTTGCATTTAATATTTGTTTGTAGTAGAAGTTGACTTGGCTTAGGAGTTAATTATTTCTCCCAGCCGACTTGCGGTTGAGGAAATGTATTTGATGAGTGTTTGGGTAGTTGTTTAGCAGTCATTTAGTGGGGATTGGATTGAGAAGGATAGTAATTGGATCTTGTGAGATCTTGAAGATCAGATTATTTTCTGATATTTGTAATAGCAGAGCTAGTGATTTGCATGCTTGGAGACAAGGAGATTTCTTAGTGTCTTTCAAGCTCAAGTTTAGATCTTCCTTTGTGTTTCCATTAGTAGTTGATGTGCTTCAGAGATGGGCTAGCTAGGAGGTTATAGAAATACATTTGTAAGTGATTGTATTTTGCCCCAACCCGGAAGGCCTTAAAACCAAGCATGTTGAATGAAAATTCTATTTGAGCATATTCTTGTTGTGTTATTCTGCATTGTTGGTGTTTCACTGCAAGTTTGGATAGTCCTTTATTGGATCCTCTGACCTTGACTACGTCACCTAGATTCTGCAAAATAGTGTTCTGTGAATCCTTCAATGCATTTAGACGTATAATATGTCCATTTAAGTTAGATGCTAAATCCTCTAAGTTATCCATAAAACTAAGTTATGGGGTCTATAAAATTTTCTCTGCTTCTTCAACATCAGCTTGAATAATAGCTATATGATGTGTGATTATGCTTTGCAGTTGCAAAATCCTCATATGTAGCATATCTCTCTCTACTATCAAATCTTGTTCCTTTGATATTAACTCTCTCATTTTCATTGAGTGTGCTAAAGTAGGTTTTTGATATACTACTCTAGCTACTTATGTGCTTCAATAATATGACTATCTGCTTCCTTTCTAAATTCAAAAAAATTGCATAACTTACTATACATTGACTTCTCCTTTATCAAAATTTCCTTCAAAACTTCAATTACCTTTGATAATTCAACTTTCAAAATAGCTATCTTTGTTAACAATTTATGTACAAGTTGATGCTCTAGTTTCTTTGTTGCTTCACGAGTGAGCTGCTACTCTAACTCATTCTAAGTTCCACTTATTTGATCAATGTACACCTTCAAATTCTTCTCCAGTGAGTCATCTTAATCAACATTTAAATCTGGCATCAATTCCTTGAATATATTAAGCCTTCTATTAAGAACTCTTCTTCGTAGCTTAGATTGGCTTTTTCTTTATCTAACTTTTCCTTCAGATGTAGTATTCATTCATATTCCTCTTTATCCTTATTTTTATTCATGTTCCTTGGATATTTCTTAAGTATCTCAAATTGGGGGTCATCACTATCTACTTCGCCATCCTCTTCTTCTTCTTCTTCTTCTTCTTCACATTTTCACTTTCCTTTAGATTCCTTTTTCTCTTTATCGGTATCTTTCTCCTTATCCTCATCATTATTATTCTCTCCATCCTTCTTGTCTTTATTCTTCTTCTCATCCCTATCATTTAATTTTATTGATTTTGGTTTATCTAACTCTGGTGGTTCTTGGGATGTTTTCTCTTGTCTTCTGGTATCAGCTTTATCTTTATCTTTTCTTGTGATATCCTTTGTCTCTTGTTGCTTCTTGGATGATGGGTCAATTGATAAGTGTTGTTGTTTAGCTGATATAGAGTTCTTATCATGTCTTCCTAACACTTATTCTTTCTTATTCATCTCTTGCAATACTTCCTCAGTACTTTGCAATATATGTTCAGGTAACTCTGCTTGTTGTGTTACCGATATAAAATCTTGTTCATTTTGTGCCTCTCCATCAGTTGCAAGTGATCTCTACTTAGTAGTAGTATTGAGAGATGTGTCAACCTTTTCAATGTATTTTTGTGTTGGTATTTGTACTGGTGCTTCCTATTTTTCCAACTCCTCAATAATATCTTCAGTAGTCACCTCATCATTATTAGTTTCTTATTGGTTGCACTAGGTGCATTACTAATTAGCTAATTGAAAGTAAATGAATCGTCAACCTGTGATGGTCCTGCCTCTATATAGGCTTCATCTTTCTCTTTGTCCAGTATCTCCTTCCATAATTGTGCAATATTCTCCTCTAATTTTGACTCTTCATTTACTAATACCATAGCAGTCATTTTCTTCATTCTAATTTCTTTCTTATTCTTTTCTGCATAAATCTCTACATCGTTCTCTAATAAAATGTGACATAAGTTGTTTCAATACTTTTGTTATGATTTATTCTACTCCATGGTATGCCAAATTCTATATTACTAGTAATATTTCACATAGTTCCTTTGGTACATTATCATTGACGTCACCAGGGTAATTATTATATGTGTAAAAATGTTTAACAATTGTATCCTCAATTAACTATTTTTATTCTTCTAAAAGCTTTGCAAAATAAATCGTGTTAATTCACCCAACTAGTCCTATATCAATGATATATTGTGCCATCTCTGTAGGATATTTCTTTATCCTAAATTGTTTCCTTCCAAATATCTTTCCCCATGATATTATCTCTTTCTTAGATTCAGTATCTTCCTCTTCTACTTTAGTCTATTCCTTCTTTGCAAGTGGAGTTTTCACTTGAATCCTTGTTGTTCTCCATTATGGCTTAGATAGTTGAGTGGTCTTCCTTATGATTTTTTTCCTTTTCAAAGTTTCTTCTTTTTTGACAACTTCTTTACCTTTTCTATTGATAACGCTTGGTGTCTTTAGTTATGTTTCCTCTTCAGTGTTCTCTTCAATTTCTTGAATATAATGTAGGGCTGGTGTCTTTGTAGTTGTTCCAATGTCTGATGTCCTCTTCTTCTTAACTGGTGTAGAAGGGCGGTATAATAATGTTACTAGTTTTTGTTCTTCCTCTTCCAAATAAATATTGCTTTCTTCTACGCTTTCTCTATATTTGTGTGATAATTTCTTTAGCATTTTATCCTTCTTTTGAATCTTAGGCTTCTTGATTTCTAATGTTATTCTATCATATACTTCCTCATATGTTCCAAAAATTTTAGACTTACTATCGATAGGTAGGCTTAGGATGTGATCAACACATCTCACTACATCATCCTCAATGACTTCATATGCAAATGTTGGCACCCAAGATGTTTGTGGTTACATTGGGTGGATCTTGCATGTGTTAGTATCTACAACAAAACAAATTGAATCTCTATATTTATCCACCACTAATGGAGGTATCCGATAATGTCCTTGCATCTTAATTTGAAATTCTTCAAAGTATCCCCACATTATTTGATTAAATTCTTCTCCTAGCTATGAAATATACTCATTCATCTCATTAATTGTTGGTCTATCTATTTTCTAGTTTACATGACCTATGCCCGAGAATAAATTTTTGACATAGAAATATAAACAAACCAAAAATGATGCATACTTAACCTCTTATTTTTTATCCCTTTTTAGTCTACTTATGTTTATAAATAGTTGTGTTTGAAACATATCTGCTAAATCATATGCTTTTCCTAGCATGGCTATCTTGTATGTTGCATACACAACACTATCGGGTACACTGTTTGGTCAACTAGATTGATAAAATTTGCAACCAATGATCATCATTGGAAATCATGTCTCCAGGTCTTTTAATTTATCTACTCTCATAGCTCTTCCATCCTTGCATGTTTCATTGATTTGCATTAGCTCATTGATATTTCTCACACATAGGATGCATTCCTTTCCTTCCACTAGTAAACCAATAACCATATGAATTAGGTCTTTTGTTATTCTAATTAGCTTATCCTCATATAACCACATGAATTCCTCATGCACTTGAATAAACACATATCTGATCCATTCTTCATTAAACTTACGTAAAAATACCATATGTGTCAATCCTTTTGTGTCCAAATGCTTATGCTTGTCCTTGAGACTTCCTTCAATGCTCAACTTAGTGTTATATATTTTGTTGATTTCTTCATCTCCTAGCTCTACAACCTTTTTGTGAATAAAATTTATGATATCCTCTATAAGCATTACTCTTGGGAGTAATGATGCTAGGGCTCCAACATTGTATCTTTTGGCTGCCTTCAACGGGTATAGTTTAAATTCTAGTGTTGGCTCGTCATTGATTCTTACCACTATAAGTTTTTGAATATATGCTACCATTATGTTCAAACAATTCCTCAAATGCAAGTTCTCCGCTAGTATCTTCTGCAACTTCAACTGACTGTGCTAAACTAGGGCACAAAATATTTTTAAACGCTTCTATGATAGATTATTTCTAATAATACTTCTCAATGAATTTTCTCTTGACTCTTTGATGCTAGTTAATCGATTTCTTCATAAAATAAGGTAAGTTCTAATGAATAGCATCACACATATTTATTTCCCAAAAGTATACAAATGGCTATTTAGGCAATAAATGTTTCCAACACTAACTTTTCTATCGATAGTCATCTCTTTTATCTGATAGTGATATTTTCCACTGATTACTATCCTTTCATTTATTCATCAATAACTATCTATCTTCAAAATGATAAAGAAATGGTATCTAATACTGATTGATTTCCATTAAATGTGTTGAGTATGAGTTCCATTACATATATAGTGTGTTAATATGTGATCCATCCTCTCTTTAATTATAAAGGGACAAATAGATTTGACAAATTCTTATCGGTCCCTAAGCAAAAACTTACTTTCTTAGTTTGATGATGAATCCTCCTTCCCTAGGGTTAGAGGGATTCCTTCCTGATTGATGACTCTCTCCTTCTTGATCCATTTTTCCTTATTTCTCACTTGTTCTAAATTAATTATCACTTTTCTTTTGTTATATGTATTACTCACTTGTCGTTATCTACAATTTTGTGTGATATGTCCATACTTGTGACATATGAAACACACCATACCAGTTGATCTCCATGGTCCAAAATTTCCTCTTGGATATCTCAATTTGCAGTTCATTTCCATATATCCAAAGTGTTTACAAATACTACACATTACTGTAATATTTCCTTCTCTCCTCAATATGCTTATCAATTTAGTTGGCATTCTTATCGCTAAAACTCTCAATCTATATGGTTCAATTTTATGTCCGTACCAATTACAAGTGTAAAAATAGTTTGAGGAACTTCCTTTGGATGATATGCTATTAGATATTGATCTCCATTCTCTTGCCTGATGTCCAAAATTTTTGCAAATGTAATAATATTGATTAAATGTTGTACCACTTGGAACATTGACTGGTCTGTCTGGTCTGCTTCTACAAATATTTGATGTGTGAAAAATATTTCCACAATTGTAACAAGTAGGTATTGTAGGTCTCATGTTGGTATCTACAATTTTGTGTGATATGTCCATACTTGTGACATATGAAATATACCATACAAGTTGATCTCCATGGTCTAGAATTTCCTCTTGGATTTCTCAATCTGCAGTTCATTTCCATATGTCCAAAGTGTCCACAAATACTACACATTACTATAATATTTCTTTCTCTCCTCAATATGCTTATCAGTTTAGTTGGTAGTCTTGTCACTAAAACTCTCAATCTATAGTGTTCAGTTTTATGTCTGTACCGATTGTAGGTGTAACAATAGTTTGAGGAACTTCCTTCAGATGATATGCTATTAGATCTTGATCTCCATTCTCTTACCTGATGTCCAAACATTTTTCAAATGTAACAATATTGATTAAAGGGTGTACCACTTGGAACATTGACTGATCTTATTCTACAAATATTTGATGTGTGAAAAAGATTTCCACAATTGTAACAAGTAGGTATTGTAGGTCTATTTCCTTGTGTTTCGATAAGCTCCTTTAGATTTTGTGATTTTTTTTCTGCTACTTTTGATGATTTATCAATTTTAATTTTTCTATCATTGATATATCCTATACCGGTTGTGTTTCCATATCTTCTTTTCTTTTTAAACTATTCATCAATTCTTTGTATGCTTTGATCAAACTTAGTTAGTTTGTCATTAACCTCTTTTTCAAATTTTAGATTGGTCTTCAAGGTTTCAACTTCTTTTCTCAGATTTTTGTTCTCAACAAGTATTTGTTTGTTTTCTTCATTTATGTCATTCAGTTTTTCACCCAATGTTTTATTCTTATTTTTTAGTCTCTCAATGATGTCATCTCTATCTTTGATCATTGTTTCTAGGTTTCTCTTATCGACTTCAAGGCTTACCTTGGCTTCCTCAACAATCTTCATTCTTTCAAGTATTTTAGTCATTCTTATAGCTAGACTTTCAATTTCCTTTTGTGCTTCATTCAAGTTTTTTTTTAGATCTGTGTTCTTTTCCAATAATCGACAACTACTGCATTAACTTAGATTTTTTACTCTTTTTTGATAGTTCTTCAAGGTTTTCTAGACTTACCTACAGGAGTTCTTTTCTTTTTGCAAATGACGCCCTTAACTTCTTTACATTTTCATTTTGTGCAAGTGCTTCCTCTATCGCTTCTTCCAATTGTCTTTCTTTCTTATACCTTTCCATGTTCCCAAATCTACTCTCAATCTATTAAACCTCCCTCTTAGAGAACTAAGCTCTAATAGAAATTATTGATTAAAAAGATTAGGTACTAAGAGGGGGGGTGAATAAGTACTAATTGATTTGTATCAATTCAAACTTTTAATCTTTAGTATATAATTTCATTCCCTATTTACAGATAGTCTTTTCTATATTACCGATATGTTTTAATTGAAATAACATAAATTAAACAACAATAACTCATCAAATGATTCAAATGCCCATAAAAAATATATTTTTGGTCTCACAAAAACCTTTGGTCAGAGGGAAAAACTATGGTGGGGATGATACCCACAACTCTAAGTGTCACTTTCTGAGTGACTCACTTGGTAAGGAGTGAATGATACATGGTTAAGTGTACCTAAAATCTTGCTATGACTAATATCCTAAGATATTTTATCCTACCTATGTGGCATTCACCATATTAAAGGATTTACAATAAGTTCCTAAAATAGAACTTCTAAGTCCGATTAGAGACTACTAGGTCAAGGGAAATCACAATCTTTTCGCTAAACTGTTAGGAATTAATCAACAAGAAATTTGACCTATCTGTGCTTTCCTCCAAATCTTGTCAAATCCCTAATGTTCATTTTCTATGTCTTCAAACTCTTCTCTGCTTTGCTACTTTCTCTATGCCTATATATCTTTTTCTGCTCTCTTCTCTTTCTCTTTCTCTCGATCCTTTGAATCTTTATATGTTTTTGTCCATTGAACCACATAATCATGACCTTAGATTTTAGGGTTTCTTCATCTTGATCTTATCCATAAAATGTTTTTATCCTTTCCTCTATCATCTATAATACCTATTTTCCTTTCTCCAATAACTATTAGCTTCTAATAACTGACTCTAATATCTTCTATAGTGTGCTGATAGTATAGCTCTGATAGTTTAACATCAATGAAAAAAACTTATGTTAAGATTTACAACATCTCTATCATTCCCCCTCTCTTACTCCATCCCACTTCCCCCCTACACTCTCTCTCTCTCTCTCTCTCTCTCTCTCTCTCTCTCTCTCTCTCTCTCTCTCTCTCTCTCTCTCTCTCTCTCTCTCTCTCTCTCTCTCTCTCTCTCTCCACACCCCTCTTTCCCTCTATCTCTCTCTATCACATCTCCTACCTATCTCTTTCCCACCTCCCACTCTCCTCATCTTTCACTTCTCAACCTCTTACCCACATATATCCCTTGGGTCTTAGCTTAGGGTTAAGGGTGCAAGGTTTAGGGTATATGGATTATGGATTGGGATTTACGGTTGAGCATAGAAAGGAATAGAGTGAGAGGAGGAGAGAAAAAGGGAGTTTAAGTTTGTTTAGGATTCAAAGTCTAAGAAAGAGAGTTAAGGGCTTCGGGCTTAGGATTTAGGGTTTAGGGACTAGTATATAGGGTTTTTAGACTTATGGTTTAGGGTTTAGAGAGAGAGAGGTCTTAGTGCTTAGTGCTTAGGGCTTATGATTTAGGATTTAGGAACTAGTATAGGGTTTAGGGCTTCAGTTTAAGGTATGAGTGTAGAGAGGAATAGAGTAATATGAGGAGAGAGAGAAATGGGGTTTATGGTTTAAAGTTTGAGAGGGAGGGTTAAGGGATTAGGGCTTAGGAATTATGAATTACGGTTTATGTACTAGTATATAGGGTTTAGGACTTAGGATTTAGGGTTTAGAAAGAGAGAGAAATGGAAGAGATAACATAACATTTTTAATAACATAGTATATGGTACATTCCATATATTGCACATTTAATATGTGGCATGCACCATATGTAAAGCACCACACATAGGGGAACAAAGAAATTATTTTTGCATTGTAAACGGTGTACGCTATATATGGTGTGTACCATATCTTGGATACTAAAAATGATAAAAAAGCTAAGGAACATGTGATTCAGGACCCCATTTTCTATTTCATGTCTGACAAATAAATGATTTCCATGGTGTTGATTATCACAAACAAGTGCAATCAACACATTTTATCAGCTTGTCACCACCTTTTTGTTCAAAATTCAATCTAAAAGTGGGAAAGTCAATGATTTTTTTTATCAAAACTGATCATTAGAGTTAAGTTTTTCATTTTTTTAAAAGTGAAATGTGACCAAAGGGTTTTTCATTTGCAATTTATTTAACATAGACTTGTTATTTTCATTATTTTACAAGTATTGTAATATAATTTTTTACTATTTAAGGTTGAAAATTAGATGGAAGATGTGTGAAAACTCAAAGTTTTAAAGAGTTTCAAACTAACTTGGAAATTGTAATGAACAATTTCAATTGGGAAGGTGCATTGTATGTAAATAGAAGTCTTTAACTAATCTCTAAGTATTAATTATACAAACTTGTATAATTCATCATCACGCTGAGAAAATGATAAAAGATTCTAAAATCAAAAGAGAACAGAGTAGAGAAAGAGAAGAAAGGGGAAAAAATGAGACAACTTTGTGAATAAGTAAAATTGTATACCATACAAGAAGAGAATCCTTTTGAATAGTAAGATGAAACATCAATACAGAGTAAGAGGGAATTATAATTGGAAACACAAAGGAAAAAAATGAGAAACTTCCATACAATAAGATAATTGAATTACAAAGTTGCAGACACATCATTTATGATATCTGAAGTTGAAAGGACACCATTGTCCCATGTTGAAGGTACAACATGCTCTACACCTCATAGTGAAGGCACACCATCGTATCATGTTGAAGGAACACAATTAATGACATCTCAAGTTGGTGAGACTCCATCTTCCATATCTCAATTTCAAGGCACATCATTTTTCAGTTGAAGGTACACAATCCATCCCTAATGTTGAGCCCACTCGACAATTGAGAACACCTCCTAGAATTTTGTATAGAAATCCAAAATATTTGGTTTATATTGATACTAATATTTTGAAACCAATGCCTTATAAGATTCCCAAGTGTACTAGTCAAAGATATGCTAACCGTATTTGGAAATTATTTTTTGATGATCTAAATGTGATAGGAAGATGTCAACTATTTGTTTAAATGATGATAAATTTGAAATTTAGGCCGATCATGAAGATTCTTGGGCTAAGAAAGATAGATGATTCAAGTAAAAAATCTATTTTAAAGAATCTAATGACTTAATATGAGAGTTTTAGCTCTACACCACACATAAAATATAGTAATGTCACACATTATGTGCTTACATAAACAATAGTAAGCACTCAAGTGAAGAAATCTTGACTCATTAGAAAGACAAGTAAAACATTAAAAATAAGTAGAAAGTATCTAATGAGAGCCATGGAAAGGCATCAAAGAGTGGAGGATCCAAATAGAAATGAGTTAAGGGAGTTCTCTAGTAGACTACCAAAAAAAAGATAAAGCAATTTTTAAAGCTTGGAAATCCTTGATTTAAGATTTTTGGAAGAATAACACATGGGTATCTCCTAATAAAAGAGATATTGTAAGAAGGAGGATTGGTAGTCGAATCCATGATCCACATTCAAAAAAAAATTTGGATTCAACTTAGACACAATTCTTTGCTAAATTTATAGAAATGTATCCTCAAATTAAAATTAGTCAATGATATTTTGAAATGGCTAAAACTTTTTATGTCAAGATAAATAACACACACACACAACTTGTTGATGTAAGGTACATATTGAATTTTATACACTACATAGGACATAATGTGGGATGAATTTGACCAAAAATAAAGAAAGAACAATTTTCTAGGCCTAGGATGTAGATGTAGACAAACTTCCCTTCTTTCCTAACTTAGTAGTATTTATACTTCTCTAGTTTCCCGACTCAATAGTATTTATTTCATTATTAATAAAAGGTGTGATATCTATTGGTATTAAATGAGTTTTAGGGGTACCAAGAAATGAACCTCTAATTATATTTAGTCTATCAACTATCTCAATCATATTAGGTCGCTCTTGTAGTGACTCCTTTGTGTAGAACAATTGAATTTATATTGATTGAGTAAGGCATTCCATTACCACTAGTGTCTCTGAATAATGATCACCTCTAAGTAGGAAATCATCCACTGCATCTGAGATTCTATTAGGAAAATGCATTCCTATCCATTTTTCTAGATTGGTTCCTTCATTGAATATATCATTTGTTGGTCTCTTCCTTGTCAACAAATCTAATACTAAAATGCCATAACTGTATACATCTCCTTTGGTAGTAATATTTTCACCTATTCCATACTCTATAATAACAATTAAATAATCTATAAATTACTCTTAACTCATTTGAAGCATTCCATGGTTAAAATGGTATACAGAGAAAACAAATATAATGCAAAGTACAATAACAAGAAATTTGTACATGGTGCAATTTAGAAAATAGATCCTTTAAGTGAATTTGTAGAAGTCAAAGAATCTATTGAATTTCCAAAAATAATTTTGGAAAGGCCAAATTATGCTATGTATGGAGTCATGTCATCTCCTATCAAAATATTGTTGGGCTTGAGGTCATAGTGAATCACTTGAACAAAACAATAATGGTGAAGGTATGCCATTCCTAGTGCTATCTCCATTGTTATCTTGATTCAACCACCCAAATTTAATCTACATATACCCCCTTCAAGAGGATATAGCCATTTCTTTAAACTTCTATTTGACATGAATGGAAGAATTAAGGCTTTAAAATCAAGGTTAGAGCATGTTGAAAGATTTTGATTACATTTCAATGTCAAGGTCTCTTTAATGCATTGCATTGTCTGCTAAAACTTTGGTGAGGATTTTCATCATGCAACTTGAGAACTTTAACAACAATATTTGTACCATTCTTTAATGTCCCTTTATAAATTGATATAAAGATGCCAACTGTAGTCAAAAGAATATCCCTCATAGGATCCCAAATATGAATGGGTAAATATAGGTTGGATAGTCTATGGATAAAAAAATCAATTCAATTGATGGAGAAAGCACCATAAAGATCAATTATTGAAATTTCAAGCTGATACGATCAAATCTGCTCATGGGAAAAAATAAGGAATCTATTTATGTAATGTAATAGAGTTGATTTACTAGGTTATTGAGCAGCAGTCTAGCATCAAATTTTAAAGACGTGAAGAACTCTCCTGGTAGGAAAGTATTATTCAAAATTTGTAAGTACAAAACTTTCAAAAATATTTTTTTGGATGTTTGTAGCATCAGTTAGATCAATGCATTTGGAAAACACATACAATCAGATAGTGCTATTACATTTGCAATGATCTTAAAACCTTACATGGTATCAGAGCCAAGTTGGAAATGTAAGAGAGTAGTTTGTTGATGGTGAATGTGTGACTGTCACAGAAAATACAGTCTCAATATAAGGACCACATCTCACAAATGCACCATCAAATTTTTTCTAAATTTTGGATATGTTGGTGACAAACAAATTTAGAAGAATCTCACCAAAGAGATTGGAGAGAAAATCTTAGATTCAAAAGTTATGACCAGCCGTCTATGAAAAAAAACTATAAAAGAGCGACGTTCCTTCTTTAAAAGCCTAACCACTTGAAGGGAGATCTGATCAAATTGAAGGTTTCATAGTGTATAGAACCTTTGGATATTCAAGAAAAGTCATGAGAATAATTCTAGTAATGTTTGAGAATGATGACATCATTATGTGAATTTGCATGATATTTTCTATATGGGCTCACCTTACAGAATGAAATAATTGAAATTTATAAAAGATACTTGTATTTCATGTTTTATTAATGCACATAATTTTTGAGTTTGTAGTTCATGCTATACTATTGGTTAGTAAAATATTGTATGCTTTTATCATTGGTATTTACGGTCAAGATAGTTTAGTGAGCTATTTGTAATCTCTCTCTGACATACCTTCAAGATAGAAGTACAAGGTAATTGCATTCAAGGGAGAAAGAAATTGATGCTTGAAAACAAATTGATGATTGAGGCTATATGTGAAGGGAATCTGATATTTCAAAAGAGGTCAATAAGTTGATAAACTTGAGCTTCAGAGGGAGTAGATGGTTTAGTCAACTTGTGATAGTATTGATCATATTGATTGAGAGAGAGTTCACTATTGAAGGTGAAACATTTATGAGGTAAACTTGATATAACTGATTATTATACTAATGAATCATAAATGTTTTTAATGGGCCTGCCCCCTTATGTAAATCATGAGGAAGTGATGACTTCCAAATGATTATCACTTGTATTTGTAAAATTTATTGTAAGGTGATGATCTTACAATAACTTGACCTTCTATTGTGATAGACATCTTGTGATGGCTGAAACTGATCATAATAGATAGAACTTGTGGATAGAATCATCAATTGAGGAAATCCACATTAAATCTTGAGATCTTGTGGATAGAATCACCAATAGAGGTAATCCACACTAAAGTTTGTGAGCTTGTGGATAGAATCTTTGATTGAGGCAATTCACATGAGAACTTATGGATAGGATCTTCGATTGAGGCAATCCACTCAGGAACTTGTGGATGGAATCACCGATAGAGGCAATCCACACTAAAGCTTGTGAGTTTGTACATAGAATTGCCGATGGAGGAAATCAACATGAGATCTTGTGGATAGAATTGTCGATTGAGGTGATCCACTTGAGAACTTGTGGATAGAATCGCTGATAGAGGCAATCCACACTAAAGCTCATGAGTTTGTGGATAGAATCATTGATGGAGGAAATCCACATGAGAGCTTGTGGATAGAATTGACGATGGAGGCAATCCACCTAAGGACTTGCGGATAGAATCATTGATGGAGGCAATCCACCTGAGGACTTGTGGATAGAATTGTTGATGGAGGAAATCCACACATTGAGACTATGTTTCCATTGATTACATCATGAGGATGATGCCTTTATTGCTTACATCATATAATTGATGTTGTCAAGTGTCTTATGTTTTGACATTGGATTGATTTATCCTCCCTAGCTAAGAGGGAATGTTGATGTTTGTAGCATCGGTTAGATAAATAATATTGACTATGATTATTATGAGAAATTATTTATTGTATATATACATATATATCAATATATATATGTATATATACATATATATACCTATACATACATACATACATACATATATATATATATATATACACACATATGTATATACATATATATATACACACACACATATATATATATCAATATATATACATATATGTATATACATACACATATATATACATATACATATATATATATATATATATATACATATATATATATATATATATACATATATATATATATATATACATATATATATACATATATATATATATATATACACACACACACATATATATATATATACATACATATATATGTGTATGTATATATATATATATATATATACACATACATATATATACATACATACATACATACATACATACACATATATATATACATACATATATACATACATACATACATATACACACACAGATATATATATATATATATATATATATATATATATATATATATATATATATATATATATATATATATATATATATATATATATATATATATATATATATATATATATATATAAAGTTAGATTATAATTATTCTAATAATAACTAAATAGTTAAATTGATAAAATAAATTAATGAATACAAAGAGATCAATGCATTTGGAAAACACATACAATTAGATAGTGCTATTACATTTGCAATGATCTTAAAACCTTAACAATTTTCATCACTGAACCCACCAATTGCATCTACAAGTTATTCATATGAAATTTTTGGAGGCCATGCTTTGAGAGAAGGGGTACTAAAATGTCTGCAAGATCTATAGGAAAATACTAGCAATAGAAGCAACATGATCAAAATTGCAATGCCAACTACAATAGGAACCATTACCTTTTTGGAGACTAATGAGTGTTTGTGATTGGAGTGAGAGCATGGTGACAAGCTTATCCATCCAATACAAAGGCCAAGGTTTCCCATAACTTCAAAGGCATGAAGTGTTGCAAAAGATCCTCCCTTTGGCACCTGTAATTAACATGCTTGAAGAGAGATTGAGATGCTTGAGCATTTTCATCTTTTTGATATCCACCGGTATCGTACCTCACAAATTATTGCAAGGGACATCCATGATCAGTATATTTTGCAAATCTACCAATGATGCTTGGATTAGTCCCTCAAATGCATTCCCAGAAAGATTTAGATATTCCAATCCCTTGTAGTTTGCCAACACTTCCAAAATGCCACCAAAGAAATTATTTTGAGAAACATCGACTATAACTAAGACTGTATACACCTAAAACTGGTCAAACAAAATCAAAGTGATTAATCAAAGTTAAATCGTGAATCATTTAGGGTCCGTTTGGTTGCTAGAATTAAATAACACTAGAAGTTTTAAATCCAAAAAATGGTTTTTGGAATATGGTTGGAATTGTTTGGTTTAGCTAGAATTCATAATGAGAAATGGAAAATGTTGTTTGCATATGAGTTTCAAAATATTATAAATTTTTCTTTACCCCCAATTCCCATTTAAGTGGAATTGGAATTGATTTTCTAATTCCACCTATTTAGATGGACGATTCAAATGCTAGTTTTGGGGGTAAATAGGAAATAACAAATGCCTATTCTAGTTTCATGTTTTGAACACAAATATCAAAAATGTCAATTCTATAATTTTACAAATTTGTGAGGTTACCAATCTCATCTTGAATGTTTCTCCCAATTTTATTTGACTACAAACTTTAATATGAGTGTGGATTTGAAAGGCAACCAATTGAAGTGGGCAAGACGCCAGTGAGAGAATTAGATCCCAAATCAAGTAACTAGGGCTCATTTTTATGTTTGGCCAAAAAAATGCTTGTAAATTTCCATTGCTTTGTAATCATTCCAAGGGCAGTGGGTGAATTTCAGGCCAGCTATCTGAGAATAAAATTCTCTCATTTTCACAGCTTTTTTGTGATGATTTTTTAGCTTATGTTTTCCCCACAAGTGATGAATGATGTAAACACTGATGGAATACAAATTTAAATGCACAACTTCAACTTTTTTTAGAAGTATCATTTTGTACCTTTAAATGCACAACTTGACTTCATTACAGAGATCGCATGATAAGTTTGGTAGTGGTGGAAGTACTCCATCCATATCAAATAATGCTCAAATAATCTAATAAAATCATGAAAACACAATACGATTATTAAATTTGTGATTTCATTTGGAATTTGGAAGAGATAGTCCACTATAATTATGGCTTGAAGATTAGCCTCTCAAATAGAGGATAAGTATCAAGTCAAGTTAGTGGGGAATTATAACATTTTGAAAATTTAAACATTCAATGAAATTTTCTTTATTTTTTATGGTCTAGTAGATGTCTATATTAAATAATATTCAAATAATCTAATCAAATCAAAACATACTACAATTATTCAATTTGTGACTTCATTTGAAATTTGGCAGAAGAGGGAGCCACCATAACTATGGCTGAAGACAAGCATCTGAAAGAGAGGATGAGTTTCAAGTCAATTCATTCGCTAATTATAGCATTTAGAAAATTTAAACATTTAAGGGAATTTTCTTTATTTTTTATGTTCTAGTGGATGCCCATATACATAATGTTCAAATAATCTAATCAAATCACAACACAGTAAAATTATTCAATTTATGACTTCATTTGAAATTTAGAATTTGGTAGAAGAGAGAGTCCACCATAATTATGGCTCAAGACCAGCGTGGGAAAGAGAGGATAAATTTCAAGTCAAGTCATTCATTAATTATAACATTTAGAATATTCAAACATTCAATGAAATTTTCTTTATTTTTTATGTTCTAGTGGATGTCTAGATATTAAATAATGCTCAAATAATCAAATCAAATCAAAACACACTATGATTATTCAATTTGTGACTTCATTTAGAATTTAGAATTTGGCAGCAAAGAGAGTCCACCATAATTATGACAAATAGAGGATAAGTTTTAAGTCAAGTCATATTCTCTAATTGTAATATTCAGAAAATTAAGCATTCAATGAAATTTTCTTTATTTTTAATATTTTAGAGGATGTCCATATTGCTTGTCCCAAAGAGAGGATTAGAACCAAGTCAAGTCATAGGCTAATTATAATGAATATCTACTGAAGATTTATATTTTTATATTTTGGTGGATGTTGATATTCTATTCTAAAAATCTATTCAATAGATTGTACACATCACAAGCATTATAATCAATAATAACACATCTCTTTTTCAAATTATTTACATTAATACTATTATTAGGTTGTCTATTATTTTCATGATGCTAATTTTATTTTATTTTTTGTTAATGCTATTTTGATGGTGCCACTTATCTCTATGATACCCCAAAAAATCTCTACCCAATGCCCAAAAAATCATTGTAAAATCTTGTGGGATCAAAATTGCTTTGTTGTAGGTTGTTCAATAGCTTCTCATGCAATACCTATAGACTCACACCATGTCTAGAATCATTGTAGAAGGTTCTTAGGATTGCGCACTCGGCCATACTCTTCTTCCAACACAAAAATGTGAGGAATCACCCATCGACATAAATAAATAAAAAGACACTAACATATGTGGTGAAACTCCAAATAATGAATACCGAACAATGTACCATGCATAAAACAATATGAAAAATTAAGTTATCATTTACTTGATTAATCTAAACTAGATTATCCCTTTCTCATTTACATTGACTAGTAACAATAGCATCTCTCACACTCTCTAAAAGGTGAATATACTCATCTTTATTTGGGTTGTCTCTCTTCGGAGCTCTTGCTAATGGCCAATCACTGTTCAATCTTGAAACTCACTCTTTCTTTATTAAGATGACCTCCTTTACTTATATTCTTCTCTTTCTTAATACAACCCACTCTTTTTTGAATTTCTACCATGAACATTCTTTGCTCCATGTCTTGTATCCTACTTGCACTCTGTATTATAGCACATAACTTAAATATTCACATATGATGGACTAGAAACTTGCTTTACATTCTCTCCAATTACTAGCCTTCTTGTCCTTCTCCCCTCTTCCAATTAGCTTTCCTCTTCCATCCCCATGTTTCCATCTTCATGTTCAAATGGTTCAAATGGTTCTAGCACCCAATCGAGTCTCTTTTCTCACATGAGAATCCACATTTAAATCCTCTAAACCTCACAACTAATGCTTTAAAAATTATTAAAAATGACACTTTAGAACATACTTGTGTACTATGATTCATTATTTGTTGTACATGAATATGATAGTAATGAATTTTTAGATATTGGGAGTTGATGGAGATCAACACTCATACTATAGAATATATAAATTGTTTTCAAGTAGCCCTCTTTTAGTAGACCAATCCCACCTTGACCGACTCAATGTGACCTCCTATGTGCTAGGAATAAGATCCTCTCATACAAATAAAATACGCTTATTGAAAGATACATCAAAGGATTAGAAAAAAAACATCGTTGATCATGGAATAACAAAACACAAATGAGCTATCTTAGAGAAAGATAAATAAATACTCCATTTTCCACAACTTGGGACGCAATTTGAAATGTCTTATTGCATTTTTCTTTTGCATGGCGAAAAGACTCATTATTTTCACTAATTTTGTTGGAATAAGATAAAACTAAGCTATTTTTCACAACTGGGAATGAATGAATCAAAGGTTGAAGATGAACTACACATCTTTCTCTGTAGTCTCATTTTTTATGAGAAGACTCATTTGCTTGACATAAGACAAAACTGAGCTATTTTCAACAACTAGGGATAAATGAAGTCAACCCTGAAGATGATTTGTAGACCATTTATACCAAATCACTTCCAAATGTACCAAAACTTTTTTTTCGACATTGTCTGATATTGTCAAACCTTAATTTAATCTTTCCAATTGCATTTACTTGAATGTTTCTTAAGACTCTAGAATTAATCAATTCTATGCATATACTATAGTCACTATAATCCATGTGAGTGTATCTCTTTGAGGCATTATTTCAAAACTTTTATAATTCTTTTTTATACTTTCTCACTTTTCATATACTTCTACTAAAACTATTCTAATTATAGCATTTAGAAAATTTAAATATTTAATAAACATTATTTACTTTTTGATGCTTTGGTGCATTTTTACAATTTATTTAAAGCTCCTATTTTGGTATAGGAAAAAGTATGTTGGCAATGGAAGTGGAATTTATCTACAACTACCAACTACGTTTGATAGAGATATTTTAAAACCTTTTTAGATCAATTTTATGTATATTTTGCAATCATTATAATGGATGACACATTTCTTTAACACATTTTTTAAACTTGTTTACATTTTAATATTATTATTAGTGTGTGGAACATATTAAACACGGTGCAATAATATTGAAGTTTTCAATTATATATCATGGACTATCATTATATGTTATGTTGTAGCAAATTCAATTCCTAATTACTAATGGAAAAACCACCCTTGTTAATCAATTTAAGTTTCTTAGCTAAGGTATTGCTCACTCCCTGCATATATTTGTAACCTACTTTTGCATTTGCTACTTGTTAGTCTCTAGCTCGCTTCCTAGTTACTCGTGGACACAAAATAATTTGACTATTCTTATACCTTTTCTCTATTTTTGATAATCCAGCCTCTTAAAATCTTCAAGGGATTTTTCAATAGACCTACACAACATGTTTTCTACAACATTGTTTGCCAATGTAACTGTAACTACAACATTTAACGAAAAAACAATGTAAGTAAAAGTATTGACTCTTTTTTATCCTTGATGTTGTTGGCAAGGACACCAACTACTCTACAACTCTTATTTATGATGGAATTGAAAAGTGACAATATATTCTTTAGTTCTACTATTGGCCATTGTATTTTCATATATGACATTTTAAATTTTAAGAAAATATAAATATTTACCATATTTCCTCATAATTACATATATTTTATTTACTCTTTTTACTCAAGACATGGATTAAATTCGACAAGTATTGTTATATATGTATGTATGTATTTATGTGCATACATATATACATATATATATATATATATATATATATATATATATATATATATATATATATATATATATATATATATATATATATATATATATATATATATATATATATATATATATATATATATATATATATATATATATATATATATGTACATATGTGAGTTTCTATACAAACACATTTTTTGTATGTGTATCTATATATAAATTAATACATACACATATATGCATATACATACACATGCATATATTTATACCTAATAAGAGTTTAACTAAAGCCAAAACTAGTTGACTAGATCTAATTAGGAACCAACTAGCAATTATAGGCTAAGTAAAAAATTTATTGCCACTTTGGAAAATATCATCTTTAAGTTAATTTATTGTGTTTATTTGAAAGGATAAAATAATGCAATAGCTAAAACATCCATTACTTCTTTCTTTCTAGAAAGCTATCTAAAAAAACACTAACAACTTCATTTAAGCCATTCATATTATGACCCTTATGATATGTCAACTTTACTATCTAAGAGAATGTTGATCCTTTATTTTATTTATGTAGTCCATCAAACTCATTCAATTCTTCTTAGAACTTTTGAATGACCACTTTGGTGATCACCACCTTAGTAATCACCTCCTTATATTTTGATCCATGTAGTTAGTCTATGAACTCCGTAACCTTGTTTTTCAATGATCTTAATAGTGAATTTGTTTCCTAAAATGTGCAAGAAAGATATCTTCAACAAAATTTCAATCTTAGTCATCACTTAGTCTACAAAAATTTTGTTCTTTCTTATCTTTCCTTTACATTTCTTCTACTCATTAAGTGTCAACAAACCACCTTTATTCATTCCCTTGGCATCTCCTAGTCTCCATCTTCAAAAATATTATTTTTAGCAAGCTCATTAGAATGAGATGTCTTTATTATCTACAAAAATGAAGCATAATCTTCTTACATAAGGATTTTTCATCGCTCTTGGTTTCCATTCAGTGGTCCAAGTGAGCTTCATCATTAATGTTGTGATAAGATCTTGCTACCTTAATTATTTAATTTCAAAGTACTTATAATTTCTCTCTCCAGTTTATAGTAGTTGAGAGGAGGCCTTCAAGTGTTGAACCTACAACTGATTTACAACTGATTGGAGAGATTTTTGAAACAGTGATTGAAGATCACATGAAAAGTGGTTGTATAGATATACAATACGTTAAATCAGTATTATGTTGTCATTGATGTCAACTAGTTTCATATTAGTTTGACAAGTACTTATCTTGTAAGTTATCATACTGAGACATCTGAAGAATGGTGGAAGAAGGTCACAACAGATGAGGATAAGGAATTCATTGGATAACTTATTGATGAGTCTTTGATCTCATTATATTGACTTTAGTATGTTGTATTCATCTATTATGGAGAACAGAACTAAAAGACACAAAGCAGTGTTTGTCGGTAAAATAGAATAGCTTAATGTTTACTGAGAATCTCAATGTAAACACCAACAACATTATACACTGACGCAGTGTGTTGTATACCAAACACAAGTTTAACCAATGAAGGTTTACTAACACATTTTTTTGTCAACCGAGGAAAACAAAATTGAACTAAATGATTAGTTTAGCCAACAAAATTGATGAGCTAGATTCGCATGATTTCAAGGTGAAAAGTCAAAGTTTGTTACAAGGATCTACGACTAACAAAATTCAAGGAAGATCTGACGAAGGAGATTGAAATGTGTTAATGACACATCAGCCAAGGAAGTTTAAGCAGCAAAATCAATGAATATGATTAAGCGGAAAAATCTGATGGATAAAAATAAAACGGCTTACATGTTTATTTAAGGGGAAAGAAAATACATTGTATTTATCAGAGAAGAGGCAGAAGAAGGAGATACTGCAGGAGTGAAGCGTGAACCAGTATTCATGCAATTCTAATCATATAGGTTACTGAACTGAGCTGCAAAATAAGAGTTGAGCTACACAGAGGAATAACTGAGCTGCATAGAGCATATTACCGAGTGATTCTAAGTGAAATTGATGTTAAGATCTGAAGTGATATATTGGTCAAAAAGCATTATTGAGCATAACACTGATCTGTAACTGCAATTTGTTGTATTAAGGTAGATCAACCTACTATTAGTTTCTAATAATTGTAAATAGTGAAAATCTCTTAACCGAGTGGACTTTTAAGTCTTATTTGTGTTTCATTCTAACAAGTGAAACATTGTTATCTTGTAAACCTGCACAGTGAGTGATATGGTGGTTGAAAGATGACTTCTAGTGTAAAATCCTCTAACAAGATCTCACCTAACAGTGTGTATTGTAACCTTTAACAGGGTTGGGTCTTCACTGACCTCACTTTAGAAGAGTGAAAATTTTGGGTTGCTGGTTCCCAGGTGGTTTTTCCTTTAACAGGGTTTCCACGTTAAATCATTGTGTTATGTGTTGATTGTGATATCTGTTTGCTATCATACTTTACATTTTAGCTATTTGGTTTAATCGGTAATTACTAAGAGCCTTAACTGAAGATCGGTAAAAACACTGATAGTGAATCATATATTTGTTTACTGACTGACAGAAATTTGAGAAACAATATTTTGGATTATTCATTTTGTTTTGGGACTTGGATAAGTGATTCACCCCCCCTCTCAGTTATTCTAACAATTGGTATTAGAGCTTTTTGGTTGCTTGAAACAAAGTTTTAAGGACTTGAGCATAAAGATCTCAAAATGAATAAGAGGGAAGTGCCTAGACTAAACAAAGATAACTTCTCAGTATGGCAACAAAGAATGAAATTGCATATAGCTAGAATTGGTGGAGATGCACTAAATTTTATGACAACTAGCTATAGTGAACCAACTAGTCCTCTGAATGTGCAACAACTAAAAGACAAGCATGATCACAACGTACCAATGATGGAACTTGTTGCTGCCTATACCAACGTTGAATTTGAAGAAATCAAAGGATTGACTACTGCTAAGGCAATGTGGGATAGATTAGGACAAGTATACAGTGGTAACACATCTATCAAAAGAGCAAGAATAGAAAGCTTGAGAGAAAAATTTGATGAAATGAGAATGAAAGAAGAAGAAAATATTGTTGAATATTCAAACAGAGTAAAAGAGGTAGTTTATGCAATAAGAGCATCTGATGGAACTATTGAAGAAGAGACTACAATCAGCAAAATCCTTAGAACCTTGCTACCTATCTATGCAATCAGAGTATCAGCAATTCATGAGAATCGAGACACATCCAATCTTACACTTGATACTTTGATCGGTAAGCTTACTACTTTTGAATTGAACAACTTTGATAATAGTGTTGTACCTTCTGTTGAGTCTGCTTTCATGACTTCTTTGAAGATTAGCAAATCTAGTAAGAAAAATAAGAACAATGATAGTGAAAGTGATACTGATGATGAACTAAATGAGCTTGAAGCATTGATGGCCAGAAGATTACTGAAAGGGAAAGGAAGATATAGAGGTAAGTTACCCTTGGCATGTTTTAATTGTAAGGAAGTAGGTCATATTTTTGCTAGATGTCCTCAGAAGAGAAATGATGATGATGGACCAAAAGATAAATCTGAAGGAATTTAAGGGAGAAGAGTTAACAGAAGCTACTGATACAATAATAGAAATGACCGAAAGGACTAAGGTAAAAAGGCTTGTTATATAGCTGAAGATACTAAATTTGAGTCTGATTCTGATGATGAAGAGGTAGTGTTTGTTGCAATAAAGGAAGATTCAGAAGAAGATGAAAGAAAAGAAGAATCAACCCTGATCTCAAGGATAAGAAAGAATGAAACATGGATCATTGACAGTGGCTGCACACATCATATGACAGGTGATGTAAATAAATTTGATGAATTAGTTGAATATAATGGTGGATCTGTAAGAATGGGAAATGATGCCCCATGCATTGTGAAAGGTAAAGGTACTCTTGTAATTAATGATAGAATAAAATGTGAGAATGCTTATTGGGTATATGGATTGAATTATAATCTGTTAAGTGTGGCATAGCTAAACAATTCAAGTCACAAACTGGTGTTTGAAAATAACAAGGTGAAAATCTATGAAAGTGATGGAAGAATTGTTGGGACTGGTACTCAAACCAGAGGTAATTTATTTCATCTTGATATTGATAAGTCTTCTTGCTTACTTATGAAGGATGAAGATGCTTGGTTATGACACAAACGGTTATGTCATGTAAACTTTGATAATATGATCAAAATCAGTAAAAAGAAAAGAGTTCAAGGTTTTCCTAACTTATCTAAGCCTGATCATATTATGTGTCATGAATGTCAAAAGGGGAAAATGAAAAAGTCTAGCTTTAAGAGTAAGGACTTCTCAACAAAGAAAATTCTTGAGTTGGTTCATACTACCTTATGTGGACCTATGAGAACACAGAGTTACTATGGTGATAGATACTTTATTCTCTTTGTTGATGATTACACTAGACTAATGACAGTTATGTTTTTGAAAGAAAAGTCAGAAGCCTTCAAAATGTTTAAGTGGTATAAGGATAAAGTAGAAAAAGAAACTGGAAAGGAAATCAAATGTCTTAGATCAGATAGAGGTGGTGAATTTATATCTAATGAATTTACTAATTTCTATAATGAGCATGGAATACAAAGACAAGTTTCAGCACCAAGAACACCACAGAAAAATGGCATTGCTGAGAGAAGAAATAGATCAATAATTGATTGTGCTAGAACACTGATGATTCAAAAGAATGTCACTCAAAAATTCTAGAGAGAAGCTGTAAGCACAACAGTCTATGTGCTCAACCGAGTACAATTGAAGAAAGACTCCAACCGAAAACCTTATGAACTTTGGTTTGGACACAAGCCCAATATAAGTTACTTTAGGATCTTTGGTAGTAAATGTTTTATCCTGAAAGATGATAGGAATGGTAAGTTTGATTCCAAAGGAGATGAAGGAATATTTTTAGGATATTCTGCCCAAAGCAAAGCTTACAAATGTCTAAACAAGGTGACTAATAAAATTGTTGAAAGTGTGAATGTTCGTGTTGATGAATATGATGATAAGATCAAAGATGAGTAGATGAAGGAACCAGAAGATTACAGACAGTTCACTTACTATGAGTTTCCTGAGTTTCAACCGATGACACCACAGACTATGTCAACCGATTAATAGATAAACAATGTACCACAACTGACAGAACTGATAGAACATACTGATGATCAAGGAGGAGCTCCCGAGAAAGCAAATGAACTAAAACAAGATTACAATAGGATGAACAAGAAAGAAGAGCTAGATTACTAGAAAGATTTGTCAGAAGACATCATCCTGAAGATCAGATTATTGGAAACAAAGATGCTAGAATACAAACAAGAAGCAAAACAAGACAAGGTACATGCTTAGTTTGTGAATATGAGCCTAAGAATGTGAAAGCTGCTTTAGATAATGATGAATGGGTTAAAGAAATGATTGAAGAGATTGAGAAAATAGAAAAGAATAAGACTTGGACCTTAGTACCTTGACCTAAAGATAAAAATGTTATTGGTACTAAATGGATCTTCAGAAACAAGTTGAATGAGAATGGAGAAATAACCAGGAATAAAGCAAGACTTGTATGCAAAGGTTATGCACAGGAAGAAGGGATAGATTATGGTGAGACATTTGCACCTGTTGCAAGACTTGAAGGTGTCAAAATGTTACTAGCATATGCTACACATAAGAAATTTAAGGTATACCAAATTGATGTCAAGTCAGCTTTTCTAAATGGAATATTGGAAGAGGAAGTCTACATTGAACAACCAGAAGGATTTGAAGATCCAGACAACAAAGATATGGTTTGTAGGCTACACAAAGCACTGTATGGATTGAAACAAGCACCCAGAGCTTGGTATGATAGATTACATACTTACTTGTTGAGTATTGGCTTTATCAGAACTAGTGATAATAGTAACTTGTATATGAAAGGTAACACTGACAATACTATTATCATAGCTATAATATTTGTTGATGATATAATTTTCAGAGGTAGAGATATTGTACGTAAAGCATTTTTTGATGAGATGCAAAGGAATTTGAAATGTCAATGTTCGGAGAGATTAAGTTCTTTCTAGGACTACAGGTGATTCAGCACAGTGATGGAATCTTCATCACTCAATCAAAATACATAAAGGAGGTATTGAAGACATTCAGCATGGAAGATGCAAAACTAGTGGGAACACCAATGGCTACTAGATGTAAGTTGACAAAGTAAGATGAGACTACCGAGGTAAATCAGACACTTTATCGATCCATGATTGGTAAGCTGATGTATGTAGTTCACAATAGACCAGATATAGCTCATGCTATTGGTATAGTTCCAAGATTTTCTACAAATCCAAAAGAATCACACATGATAGCTACAAAAAGGATATTGAGATATCTTAAGAAGATAGAAGATTATGGTTTATGGTATTCAAGAGATGGAAAGTTTGAACTTAAAGTCTACACCGATGCTGACTGGGCTGGGAATGTAGATGACATGAAAAGTACAACTAGAGGAGCATTTTTCTTTGGAGATAGACTTGTAACCTGGACAAGCAAAAAGTAGAATTGTATTTCTCAGTCAATAGCTGAAGCTGAATATGTTGCTGCTGCAACAAATTGTTCAAACATAGCCTATATCAAGCAAGTGTTAGAAGGAATGAATGAGGTAATCACTGATCCAGTGACTATATACTGTGACAACACAAGTGCTATAAACATATCAAAAAATCCGGTAATGCACTAAAAAACAAATCATATATCAATTAAGTATCATTACTTAAGGGAACAAGTGCAGGAAAAGCAAGTTAAACTAGAATTTGTTACATCAAAAGAATAACTTGCAGACATTTTTACAAAGCATCTGCCGAAAGATACTTTTGAATATTTGAGTAATAGACTCGGGGTCCGTCCCCTGTCTATAGGTCACTAAGGTGATCTGGAATGTTGCATCATCCCATTATATTAGAATATCATTCATGTTGATGCTAGCATAGATCACACTTTGATTAAGTTCAAGGTTGTGATTAAGTTTGAAGAATAGATGGAGATATCAATATACCGAGATACAATGAAGTAGACTGGACAACAAGGATGTTTTTTTATTTTGTTCATTTGGAATTGTT
Organism: Chamaecyparis obtusa; assembly: GCA_027943335.1. Taxonomy (NCBI): domain Eukaryota; kingdom Viridiplantae; phylum Streptophyta; class Pinopsida; order Cupressales; family Cupressaceae; genus Chamaecyparis; species Chamaecyparis obtusa. The sequence goes on along the minus strand of BSBK01000136.1, from coordinate 726,554 downwards.
GTCAAAGGGAGAGAATAGGCAAATATGAATGAGCGAAAGGGAGAGAATCTGTACTGTAAAGACAAAGGGTGACAATACTGAACAGGAAGAGTTAAGGATGAACTATCTAAGGGAGAGCTTATGATAGATAGAGTTGTAGAGTATATGTTTGGTATGTGTTTGGTACATTCATGTTATTTGAGTTGCCTTCAATACCAAAGGGAGAGATTGTTGAACCTACAACTGATTTACAACTGATTGGAGAGATTGTTCAAATAGTGATTGAAGATCACATGAAAAGTGGTTGTATAGATATACAATATGTTAAATCAGTATTATGTTCTCATTGATGTCAACTAGTTTCATATTAGTTTGACAAGTACTTATCTTGTAAGTTATCATACCGAGACATTTGAAGAATGGTGGAAGAAGGTCACAGCAGATGAGGATAAGGAATGCATTGGATAACTTATTGATGAGTCTTTGATCTCATTATATTGACTTTAGTATGTTGTATTCATCTATTATGGAGAACATAACTGAAAGACACAAAGCAATGTTTGTTAGTAAATAGAACAACTTAATGTTTACCAAAAATCTCAATGTAAACACTGACAACAGTATACACCGACGCAGTGTGTTGTACACCGAACACAAGTTTAACCAATGAAGGTTTACCGATGCATTTCTTTGTTAACCGAGGAAAACAAAATTGAACTAAATGATTAGTTTAGCCAACAAAATTGATGAGCTAGATTCACATGATTTCAAGGTGAAAAGTCAAAGTTTGTTACAAGGATCTATGACTAACAAAATTCAAGGAAGATCTAACAAAGGAGATTGAAACGTGTTAATGACACATCAGCCGAGGAATTTTAAGTGGCAAAATCAGTGGATATGATTATCCGGAAAAATCTAATGGATAAAAATAAAATGGCTTACATGTTTATTTAAGGGGAAAGAAAATACATTGTATTTATCAGAGAAGAGGCAGAAGAAGGAGATACTGCAGGAGTGAAGCATGAACCAGTATTCATGCAATTTTGATCATACCGGTTAGTGAACTAAGCCGCAGAATAAGAGCCGAGCTACACAGAGGAATAAATGAGCTGCACAGAGTATATTACCAAGTGATTGTAAGTGAAATTGATGTTAAGATCTGAAGTGATATATTGGTTAGAAAACATTATTGAGCATAACACTGATCTGTAACTGCAATTTTTTGTATTAAGGCAGATCAACCTACTGTTACTTTCTAATAATTGTAAATAGTGAAAATCTCTTAACCGAGTTGACTTTTAAGTCTTATTTGTGTTTCATTCTAACAAGTGAAACATTGTTATCCTGTAAACCCACACAGTGAGTGATATGGTGGTTGAAAGATGTCATATAGTGTAAAATCTTCTAACAAGGTCACGCCTGACAGTGTGTATTGTAACCTTTAATAGGGTTGGGTCTTCACCAACCTCACTTCAGAAGAGTGAAAATTTTGGGTTGCCAGTTCCCAGGTGGTTTTTCCCTTAATAGGGTTTCCACGTTAAATCATTATGTTATGTGTTGATTGTGATATCTGTTTGCTATCATACTCTACATTTTAGCTATTTGGTTTAATCGGTAATTACTAAGAGCCTTAACTGAAGATCAGTAAAAACACTGACAGTGAATCAAATATTTTTTTACTGACTAATAGAAATTTGAGAAATAGTATTTTGGATTATTCATTTTGTTTTGGGACTTGGATAACTGATTCACCCCCCCCCCCCCCCCTCTTAGTTATTCTAACATCAAGGTCTTGATGTTGAGAATATTTATTTAATGTTTCTTGTAAAATTTCTAATGCCCCAATGGAAGGACCAAGGGTGGTGTATTTTTATTTAAATGTTGAATAGAAACACACACAATAGGGTATCAAGAAGGAGCCCATCACTATCTTTCCTTTTGGATAAAAAATCCTCTAATTTTTTGTTTCCTTCAATAGCTTGATCATCCTCATCATCATTTTAACTTCTCCTATTGTTTCAAGATAATCTAGGGTGTAAGAGAATTCTTACACCACCTAAAAATATAAGGGCTAAAAATGATAGGGTTACTATTTTTAGGAATCTTTCATTTATGCATACTTGAACCTAGAACCTAGCCCCATGGAGATGACTGTGAAAATATAATGACTAGCAAAAGAATCAAGTCAATATCTTATATCATTTGGGATATATTAATGTTTCAAGGTTTGAAAATGCTATAAAATTCTCAACTTGAATTGTGGACCTTTAAATGATCAAATATGACCTGGATGAAGTTCTAATCAAATGATGGTTTTAGAAATGCATTGTGTAAATATCTTTAAGACCTTCAGTATTAAAATAAATGGGCTCAATCAAGTTCCTAAATAAAAGTTATGGCATTTCAAAGTTGTGTTACATTAGAAAGGAAAATTTTAAAAAAAAAAAAAAAACTTTGTTGGACTTCAAAATCTAATTTAGACATATTTTCAAAATATTTTGAGGCAAAAATTAGAGAGGTGATACCATCCAGAAGATTCTAGGGTAGTTATACTCCCTAGGATAAAAAGAGAAAATAGGGGTTATGTAGTACAATTTTGATTGTGCAGATGGTGGCTCTAGCTTGTAGATCTATGTGATCAGAAAGCCCATGTTGTTGTACATGTTATTTTCTGAATGTTTTAATTTCGTTTCATTGAGATAATCAATAGCAAGCATTTATTTCTTGCATTTTTCTATTTCTTTCTCTATTGTTGTTATGTGATTGGGTTTGTTAGGGAAGTACCCTTTATCATTGTAATGTTCCCTGCTAGGTTTAGGCTTGTTATAACCAAAATTAACCCATTTTAATATTCTTATGGCCTAAACTAGATGGACTAAGTTTCATTGAATCAAATCTTTGTTATTCCATACTTCAAAGTAAGAAAAATGGTTGTTTTAATATTTATAATTCTTAATGTTAATGTTGATCTTATTATTACTTCAGTTTTGAGAAGGGAGAAGACATTGGATGGAAACCAAAATGCTTAGAGACCATTAGATAGGCTCCCTTAAAGTTTACAGATCCAAGCCCTTATCCTGTCTTGGGACCATGCCCTCAAGGATTAAAGGGACCTAACCCCTACCTTATCTTTAGAACTATCCTATTGGATTTAGACTGCCCTTCTTTTGTTGCTTCAGCCCTCTCCTTATTACTGAAGTAGTAACAAATCCAAACATGGACATATATGTATATATGATTATGAATCTATTATTGCTAATGAAGATATATATTACAGATGTAGATATTATATCATTAAGAGATATGTTATAAAGCATTATATATAGACGATTTTGATTTCACCCTTATTATCATATAATATATATATATATATATTGAACAAGGTCATATATATATATATATATATATATATATATATATATATATATATATATATATATATATATATATATATATATAAATAAATATATAGTCTTTATAAGATTAAGATATAATATTCTGTAAATTAGTATTTAACCCATAGACATGTTACAACCTAGTTTGCTGGCACACTATGTTTCCGCCATTGTAAATGATTGATTTCCTTTTTATGGGAGTTGAAGAGAAACTATATTTATAATCGTTTAGTATTTTTTAATTGCCAGATATCAATTACAATTCTTTCTTTGATGATCCTCCCATTGACCAGAACCAATTATATTAATTTATGATCCTTCAATGTATGATCCCTTCATTCAAATCTCCCATATATAACTAAGTTATGCTAGAAGCTGCGACTCTTCAATCTATAATCACACCTCTCTGACTTAAAATGCTAATGATTATTTATTTATTCTAATCACTTCTTTACTGAATAATTGTGAGGCCCACCTTCGGCCCACATAGTGATCCCGATTTTGAGACTTAGCATTTCATTTTGATTATGTTTTTGGAGATACTTAGACTCATTCGACTACTGTTATGTCATGATTGACTCGTTAGACTTTATATTTTGTTGACTCTGTATGTGGATCCATGATGAGTGGATTTGGATTTGATCGTGTTAGATTATATTATGCTATGAGAACCTGATGACTAGATTATGGATGATCTTGATTTGCATTTGAATTACGCTATTGAATTTCAAATTGAATTATGCAAATTAAATTATGAATTATATATGAAATTGAAGTATGAGTTGAATTATGCAATTTAATGATTAAATTTTGTTATATTATATATGATTATTGTATTGGTTTTCTTCCTTGAATTACTGATGCTGAATTGAGGTATTGCAGGTGGAAGGACCATGGAAACACATTCGGGGAAATCACATTGAATGTAGGGCAACTGGTTAAGCCAAGGCCCCGTCTATTAAGAGACCTGAGGCCTCATTGTTAAGTGTTTATATTCGTAACAGCAATCTGAATGTATGTGTGTTTAATGTTATGTGTTGTGACTTTGGACGTACCTTGCGTGAAATGTTATTTCGTGGAGTGTCGCTTGACACTAATGTTAAATGTTATCAAGGTATGTCATGTGGTTGTGTGAGAGCATGTTCTTAGAGTTTTAGGGAATCCTAGCATGCCTTTTTGCCATAGGAACTATAATGCAATTCCATTGTGTAGCATTAGCAATTTGCAATGCTTTATTGTAACTATGAAGATGTAATCTTATTTGATGTTTATGTAAATGTATTGGAGTAAAAGATGTGGAATACTTGAAATGCATTCTGCTTTCTATTTGAAGTTGCAATGAAAATGATGTAATGGTATGATCAATTTTACCATACTCCTTTGAAAGAAGAGAAAGATTATATATGATGTGTTCTTGGTTATTCCAAGGAGAAGATAGTAACCAGTTCAATGTAGATATCTTATGGAGTTTATTGTAAGCATTTGATTAAATAATTTGCAAGCAAAAAAAAAAGAAATTATTACCTCTCTTTACCTCTTCAGATTTGAAGTTGATAACTTGTTATTTCATATTGTTGTAGAAACAATAGAATGTAGTTATGTAATTTGAGCAAATTCCTATCACTATATTTCATTTTATAGAGAACTAAATATATCAATTTGATAGATTAGTAGTCTCTTATATGATGTATTTATTGTTCATATTCATTGAAAATAATCTCTATTTGATCATTACCACTCTTCTAGACCTATAAATTGAAATAAAATAACTGGGAATAAATGATCATACTAGTTTACTATGTTGAAATATCAAATGATTAACTTTCAAACTATATTCAACATTGTATGATACACTATCAAATCTAAATTCATACACTCCTCAATACCTTAAAGAAATTATCAAATTTACAAAGTTTTACTACACATAACTAGCAAGAAATTGTAAAAATAGTGCTATAGCAAAATAGCACTCTCCAGATTTTAAGAGAGCAAAATGCCCTCTGGATTTTGTATGGGATAAAAATCCCATACCAAATCCATACCACAGTCAATATAAAATAATATAAATTTCCACTATTTCTTTCCTTAGCAATAAAAAAAAATTTAATATATTTTATCCCTCATAACTTCTCTAAAGTGGCGCAGCGTGGGGATATTTACTTTGGCATTGTATGAATCTATGTCTGCAATAAAAATTAATGCTTTGACCACTCCCTTAGAAGACTGGCGCATGTATGAGGTGGAGTAGGTTTTTTTTATTTGTTTTAAAAGCTTTGGTGGGGCGCAAGTCACATAAAGGTCAGACCCAAACTTTATGATGTTCCCTTCTTAGTCCAAATAGGCGCTGCTTTTTGGCTTATTCATCATGCTTTGGTTTGAATTTGTAGTGGGTCCCAGGTCATATTTATTACAGCCCCTTTCTTGTCCAAGTTGGTGCTCCCTTTTGGAGGCCCTTTTTCTTCTCCCTTGAAGTGCGCCCCATACCTATTCTATATGATGTTGACTACTTTCCTAGGGGCATGTGGATAGGAGGATCCTAGGAAGCTAGGATGAGGAGTAGGGAAGATTTTATGGGAGTATAGGATGCTTAGAGTAGGGGGTTAAGCTATTTGACTTGGTAGGATAGTTTGTTTAGTGAGTAGGTTAGTATTTAGTTAAGTTAGTTAATTTTGTTTATTTGAAAACTAATGCATTGTTATAGATATAGATAGTTTTTATGTTAAGCAATGTTATTATTTATTAATTTGCTAATTATATGCTGTTCAATATTATTAACTAAATAGTATGTACATATTATTAGTTAATATACTATAATTTATTAATTAATTAATAACTATATTAATTAATTAATATATTATAATTATTAATTAATAATATATATAATATTTAATTATAATCATTAATTAATATTTTCTAATTAATTAGTTAATAAATTTATTAATTAGTTAATTAAATTAATTCATGTTTATCCAATTTGGGTTAATGGTTTAAATTGATTTATTGGTTAAAAAGGTACATTGATTAATTGGTATAATGTAATCATTAATTGAATTAATATGTACTCATTTTGAACGGGAATTGGTATAGACGACTATTGAAATTTATATTCGATATTTTTCATTAGCTATCAATTTAATTTCCATAATCAAATTGGTCTTGAAAAATACATAATTGGAAATGGTTAACCTATTTATAGAATAACGTTAACAATAAACATTCTATTCCCCTTAGTTAATCTAAAGGATTAATAGATTAACGTTTAACGAAATTGATTGTCAAGATGATTAATGAACTTCGATTATATTGAATTTCATCTAGCATCCTTTGGAAAAACAACCTTGTAGAGGTTTTGACCTCTTGACTCTTTTGAGACTTTGTTGTCAACACTTTTTACCCGCATCTTAAACGTGGAACTTTTAACCTTTTAAAAAAAAATTGTTGGTTGTGTTTTGACCCAAACTTTTGGGCATTACAGTAATTAATGACACCTCTAAATTATCGATTGTTTCTATGTGAGTTGCTGACAGTGCTTATTAACTTATTTTTCCCTAAAAATCCTTTCGTATTGCTGATTCTCACATTGGTGATAGCTGCCACTTCAGACATTGGATAAAAGTTGTTCTTTAATCATTTAATTTAAATTTATTTAAATGCCTTCATAATATTTCTAGTGATATACTAAGGGTTGTCATGATCCAAATAAGGCCTGTGATATTTTCTCAAATAAAGATCTATGGTTGTTAGAAGAAGCTTACCCAACATAATATAATATAGTAGAATCAGACAAATAGATTCTTGTGTCTGAGATTGTCTCCTCCAATATGGGGTTCCCTCATGGGAATACATGACTGGTAACTCAAGAAAATAAAGTACAAATTGATCGTCATTGTTTCCTTTGGGTATATGTATTAATTTGATTTTATTAGTTATTATTATATATTTATATATTTTTAATATTTAATTAGTTATAATTATTTATTATTAAATGTTATTTTAGAAAAGGAACATTACAATCACCTATTCACAAAGGTTTCTAAACTCCCTCTCACTTGTGCTCTTGTTCGTACTCATGTTTCCCATTACATATTATTTGAATTTTAAATTTGATAAAAATACACAAATACACATTGCTAGATTATTTTGTGTTTTTAATTTATCATTTTCTTATTTATTACTTCATTGGTTCAATAAAATACACACATAAGACTAGAATAATTTTATTATCACATGCACACACAATTTTCTTATAGGAGCACTACTAAATCACTATTTCATATTGTATATATAAAAAGAACTAGAAATGCTTCAAAGTTAAGGAAGATAGACAAAGGAGAAAATAGTAGTATTGACGCTAAAGAATTTTCATGAAGAGGCAAAGAAACATATTAATATGATGAATATTCAGTACAAGGCTAAGGTAGATCAAAAATAGAGACAAAAAATTTTAGATTGTGAATGAGGTTGTGGTTCATCTAAGAAAAGAGAATTTTACTATGGGAACATATAATAAGTTAAAGATTTAAGAAAGTCAGGCCATGAAAAACCTGAAGAAGTTGCATGATTTAGGAAAATGCTTATGAGGTAGATTTACCAAGTGGATTTAAAATATCATATGTGTTTAATATTTCATATTTGATGGAGTATCATGAAGGAGGCATTGACAATGAAATAACAAAAGCATAATGGAATATTCCAATACCTACTTCAGAAAGGGTGGAGATTGAAGACATCTTGGATAGCCATGTGGGTAGAACCACACGAAATAGGCAATATGAAGAGTATTTGGTTAAATGGAAAAGAAGATGTGTTGAAGCTTCATTATGGTGACCTAAGTTAGAGGTTGACCATCTTGGTTCTCCTTGAAACACTTGAGATGTGACAAGGTCACTTCTCAAATTACATTGATGTCTAATGTAGGAGCATCTAGGGTGTAAGAGAAATCTTGCATCACCCAAACATATTATTTCTTTTTCAATAAGTGCTAAAAATATAACTAGGGTTACTATTTTTAGTACATTTTAATTTATGCATACTTGAACCTAAAAAGTAACCCCAAAGAGAAGAATGGGGAAATATAATAACTAGAGAAAGAATCAGGTCAATATCATGTATCATTTGGGAGATATTAATGTTTAAAGGTTTGAAAATGCTATAAAATGTTCAACTTGAATTTTGGACATTTAAATGATCAATTGGGACCCCAATGAAGGTAATATCAAACGTTGATATTGGAAAAACACTATGTAGATCTCTTTGAGATCTTCAATTTAAAATAATATGAGCTCAATTAAGTTTCCAAATAAAAAATTATGGCCTCCATAAGTTGTGCTACTTTAGGGAGGACACTTGAAAATTTTCAAAATACTCTGGTAGATCTCAAAATCCATTTTATACATATTTTGAGATGGGAAAGGAGAGAAATGTGGTCAGTCACAAATCAAAGAGGTGACATCTTCCAAAATATTTTTGGGTGGTTATACTCCATAGGATTAAAATAGGGAAAATAGAGGTTACATAGGAAATTTTTGACCATGTAGATGGTGGCTCTGTCTTGGAAATCTATGTGATGAGAAAGTCAATGTGCCAATGAGATGTTGAGTCCAAATAAGGTTCTTCCAAGATCCATCAATTAGTTAACACTTTTATAATTGACAAATCACTGCTTCCACTCACAAAATATTTTTTTCATAGATAAAGTGATCTAAAATTCTACATTTTCCCAAATTACAAGGGAAATATGCTCTTTTTTTGGTTGAGCTCCAGATCCAATAGTAGTATGTGAGTCTAATTACCTAATGAGGTGGGTGTTTATCTAGTGAGTTCGTTGCCCCACAAAAATTGTTGTAACTCTAACAACCTTCCAAACTCCCATTGAATTGGGTTGTTTAGCTAGTTCTTGTATAGATCTTAAATTTGGCTCAACAAGTGCAATTTGAAAGGGAAATAGGTATCAAAATGGGACTCTAACATGACACCTTGATACTAGATGAGAAAAATACTTTAATGTTTATGCAGGATCAAACCCACTTAACTTGGTCGAAAACCCACAAGAGATAAATGGTTACTGGCTTTATTGATAAAAAAGAAATCTCATGAGAGATCAGAGAAATCTCATAGGAGTTAACAACAATCCTGTGGAAGGATGGTATACAATGACTAGGACTTGTTAGGGTGAAATCCTATAAGACATCATAGCAATCCCACGGGAATATATAAACTGTGTACAACTAGTAATAGGGTACAAACCCATAGGTTCTATGGTAAATCTCATAGGGTCAAAGTAAAATCTTGTGAGATATAAAATGGCAATGACTACACTAAGTATACTAAGTTTGACTTGTCAAATAGTATTCTCACCAAAAAAAGGTTACTAATTCTGATAACAATCTTGGGGGTTAATACAACGTACCCATAGGTGCAATGATTAGGAAAGTTTTGACTTGGGAAACTAGTTCTAGAAATCTTGAGGGTGATTAGAGCAATTGTTTCCGAAACAAAATTAATTTTTTTTATAGATGTATAGGTTGATTTTGGACTAAGTGTTTAAGATAAATGTTTGGTAGACTTTGTGGATTTTGCAAAGATTTTGGATGGACACGGCTAAACTCCATCCAAAATGCACCTTTGACCAAATTTCAAAAAGTATGAAACACAACAAATTTTTTTGAAATTTTCAACATCTGTTCGTCATGATCTGGACATTTTGTGATAAAAACCACAAAAAAATGCGAAAAAATCACTTTGTTTTTGCAAATATGGGAAAACAAGTTTGACCTTTTTTTGTTTTGGTGCATTTTGGATGGACTTTAGCTGCCACCATTTTGGATTTGGCTATTTTGGAAAAAATGGTTGTCATTCATAAATATACATAATAAGAACAACATAGGTTGGAATGTTGATACTACTTGTTAAGTCTCCAATTGGATAAATCCATATACTTAGACATAGTAGATAAATAGAGATTAAGGGTTTCTAACTATCCTCCACAACAAGAGAATCAATTGATCTCATACCCTTAATAAATATAAGTATTTAAGCCTCAACAAGGAGAAGTACACAATGGGGTAGCTTCAGAGGTTCAACCTCCTGCATAAACAAGCATGGGCTTTTAACTACTAAAAAATTGGTTTGTAATGGGGGAACTTTCAAGGCTCTAATCTCTATTTGAGCATCGGGTTTCTCCACCCTCAAAGGGAGCTTCCCCCTTTTTCATAGGGTTTTATATACACCCACACACGTGTCGAGTACGTGAAGAGCTAGTGGAATAGCTAAACACCAATATAATCTTTTATAAAGAGAATTGAATGAGAATACCCACTTGATTTTTTATTTGGGGTGAGTACCTTGTTTACCACCAAATAAAATTCAATTGTAAAAGATAAAATTTTGAGTGTTGTCGATCACCTTTCTCTTACACCCAAGATCCTTCTAAAATGAAAATGTTAGTATGGCACCTTAGTCGGTTGAAAAAATACACAAATATTAGTGGAAAAATAACAAAAAATAAGGTCATCATGTTAGTAGTAGAGCAATCTTTAAATTTTGCAAAATATTTGAAAACACAAGAAAATAAGTGTTCCTATAGGAACACAGAGAAATCTCAAAGAATGTAAGTTTACCTACAAATCCACTAGAGTTGGTGTCATTCCCATACGACCTACAAAACTAGTAAAAATAGTTAGTGACAGTGCTAACCCATTTTATTTTTAAACCTACGAAATCACTAACTTGTCAGACTGCTAACCCACTGTGTTTTCAAGCTTGTGGGATCACTTTAATGTTGTGTTTTTTAATCTATGAGATTCCTAACCCATCATATTTTTAAGCCTATAGGATTGCTAACCTACTATGTTTTTGAACTTGTGAGATCGCTAACCCACCGTATTTTTGAGCCTGCATTTATTAAAGTGTTCCTATGGCTCCTTAAAACGTGACCAACACAAAAACCAATTTCACCATGCCCTAGACAAGCCTTCAATCCCACAGTTTTCACAGCAACATGTTAGAAATAAGAAAAAAATAATCACAAAAACAAAAGTATTGGATTGACCCATTGAAGTGGGTCCCATTGGGTGTGCTAGAATGTGTGTATGTAAATTGTTAGCTCAAAAGGAATGAAATTATAATATTAAAACATTCAAACTTACACTCACAAGACAACATCAAGATTAGAAAAACAAGAGAAAAATATAAATAAAGAGTGTACAAACTTGCAACAAACCCAATAGAAGCTCCCTTGTTGATGTGATTTATCCAATGCTTGTAGATTTTTGTACTTAATATGCTCAAAATTCAATGTATGTGAAGATATTTTGGCATAATAACATTGAGTTGGATGATTTTTTTAACTCAAGTTGGCATGGTAACTTTTCTCTTGATGGTGGATCCCAAAGGAATTTTGGCATAAGGGTGATGCAATGAAAGTGGATGAGTAAATGAGGAAAGAGTCATCAATTTATAAACTTGGAGAGGGGCAAACAAATAGTTAAGGTGAAAAGATCATGAAGGGTTAAGATGCACTCAAAAGAGAGCACATAGATTGTGATTCTTTAAACTCATAGCATGGTAACAAGTGTCACCATGAGAGAGCTTCAGAGGATTTAGAAGGGTGGAGTAGATTTATCTTAAAGGTATTTCTTGTCTCACACCCCAAAGGACAAGGTTGGGGAAAATGAAAGGATTTTGGAGAATGGAGAAAATGAATTGAAAATTCCTTTGAAGGGGAAAATGTGTAAGAGACCCATGTGAGTCCTTACACATGTGGTTGGGAATTAGAATTGATGGGACAAGTGGTTGACTTTTGGGGGCTAATCCATTGTTTAGGAATGTGCAATTTTTTGTGTGGAGGAATAGATGAGAATTAGGCTTAATTAGTAGGCAAGTGAGATAGGTAAGTTGGAAACATGGATTAGCTAGTTGGAGGGTAGGTTAAGTGAGAGTTAAAGTTATGAGACTTGTGCTCAAATAGAATTAAATAGAATGAATTAATTAAAACACATAAATATATTTGTTTAAATTAATAGAAGAATGGGGGATTAATTAATTAAATGGTTATGGATAATAATTTAAATTAATTGGACTAAATCTAATCAATTAAATTAATTTAGCTAGAACACTAGAATTAACTAATTAACTAATATATAATTATTTAATCAATAATGTGATGAAGATGATTAAATTTAATTACAATCGTTAATAAAATTCAAGTGTCTACAACAACCTTATCAATATCCTCTTTTAATAGCTCTAGTTCATACTCCTTTGGAGCATTTGAAGCCTCATAAAAGACAGGTTGCACCTACTTTTCCCTTAGCTCATGGGATATATTAGCTTTCCACATAATAAGCCAACCCTTGAAGAGTGAAATAGTATCAGAACAAGAGAGTTGAATAGATAAGGATTTTTGCAAAGGAGGTGGAGTTTGAGCAATAGGTTGAGGGCCTTTAAAATTGGGAATAATATATTTGGAGGCTCACTTTGCATGAGACTAGCTATATTGAACTTAGGGATCTCTTTCTTTTGTGTAAGCTCTTGTAATGGATGAGGCCTTCTAAAACTTGGGATAACAAGTTTAGCGGAAGGGGTTGGTTGGGTTTATAACTTTTGCATCTGGAAAAGAAAAAGTTTTATCTACTACTTTTTTGTAGCCACTTAGCTTGCAATCTCCTCCTAATATTGTCATTCTTGTGTCTTTAAGTCCTCATGTCAATAGGCCTGATAGGCTAGCTCCTGTTGTTGTATTTCAAACTCTTAATGTCTCTTGATCTCAATTAATTTCTTAGTCTAGTCCAACAACATGTTTTTTAAGATCACTATATACCATATTATTTAAATGTTAGGTCTGTCTAGAAGTTTGAGAATGGGTGGGCATGTGATAAGCATATTGAACATACTAGATACACGATGTTGGAAAAGAATTTGAACTAAATATAGACCTTGGTTTAGGTGATTTAGATATGAAGAGGGTGTAGGGAAAAAATTATTATGATATGGGGGTGGAATGTAATTCTATTAAATGAAGACATGTCTAAGCATTCAGATAAGCCACAATTTCGTAGAAAACCTTAACGCATAGAAAATTATATTTGATTTAAATTTAACATACCAGCACTTAGACTACTTAGAACAATAAGATCTGAATTTGGAGTCACCATTGTGTTTGAAGAGAGTTACCTCCAAAGGTTTCTTACATTGAGAATAACACCAAAATTCTTAATGGATGATCAATTTAGTCCCAAAATATGTGCCAAAAGATATCGTCACAAATGTTTACACCCTTTTTTGAGGTATGACCCTCAAACAACCTTGTGAAACATGGAAACAACCCTGAAGTGTGGGACCTGGCTAAGTAGGGTTGAATCTCCAAATAAGGTTGGCTTCCTTTCTAATCACGGTGAAATGTTGAACCAACCCAACACCTCAAAACCTACTTCTAAATCTACTCTAACAACTTGTAGACTAAAATGAAAGAAGAAATGCATAAAAAGGAAAGGAGTTGATGCACCAAGATAAGAGTGTGTTTCTCCATGCTCATGATTGCACAAGACATCAACAAAAGTCCTAAAAACATACAAAAATCTCTATCCTAATTTATCCTAAAGACACATATGAAGGTTAGAACTTGTGAGATGCTAAAAGTAAAGAAACATACACAATACAAAGTTCATAAGAATGATTAACACAAGAATACAATATGAAAATAGAGAAAGATGAAATCAAATTAAAGGAAAGAAAAATTGTAAATGATAATATTTTTATTAATGCAAAGGCAAGTCAAGATTTACAATTGCAAAGCATAAGTTTGTACAAGAAAAGAAGGGATAACCTGGAGAATATGTTGCAAATTTTATTTTATAGATCAACCATAACTTAGATTTTCATTTTGAATCAAAACCTAACTCAAATAGGGTTTCCTATAGGACAAAGTGATAGACATATTGGATCAAGGATCTGATCTTGTTGTGCAAGTTTGATCTTTTGGAAGATGAGGATGACCATAATGAATGCCCCTACAACTGATGAAGAAGAGCCCATGAGTTAAGGATGGCTCTGCAACATGTATGGTGTCTAATTTTTCTCTATTAGAGTAGGAAATCCCTTTTCAAAACATAACTCAACATGGAATACTTGACCTCATGGCTTATGCTATAGTTGACTAGGTCAATTGGTCAATACACAAATAAAAATCAGATCTCAGAGCACACCAATATGCACTAGAATACTAAGGTTTAGGGCTTAATACTTGAGGGTTAAGCCTCTTGATAGGGTTTATGACTGTAAAACCTTAACAAAATCATGAACTATAGAGGGGGTGCACTAATTAAGCTGATGCAAGGGAGGATGGGGAGAGGGGCCAAAGGCACACCCTAACTAGATCCACCTTACAGAGATCACACATGGAAGCCACAAACACACAAGTGAGAGAGAGAATGTAGATCAACTTCTTATTATTTCATCAAATAGATTCATACATGCTAGGTTGTAAGGCCTTTCTAGTTTAGGCCAGATATTACAATTCAAGTACAGAAGTCCTCCAACATGCGAGGATCTGAAACAATCTACAATCTTCTATCTTCTACTACTGATGCCCTAATTGATCTCCTAAAGCTACAAACAAAGATTACAATATATACAAGAGGCTATGAAACAAGTCGGCCTTCATATCCACCATCAACGAAAGGAATGACCAGATCTAGGTCCACACGCTTCCCAATGATAGATACCAGCATTAAATGTGTGACCATAATTAATTGCAAGAGTCAGCCTCAACAAGAAACTAAAACAAACACCTCGGTAAGAAAGGATAACCGAGCGCCAAACAAGCATCACCAAGCGCCAGGGAATTAACTGAGCACCAGAGAGATAACCGACCAACCCTAGTTAACAAAGGAAACCAAGAAACACTGAACCAACTTGGTCAAAGTAGGAATTGAGAAACACAAGAGAAACAAAAACATGTTATTGGTGACACAGGATTGCCAAGGACCCAAGATGCTCCTACATCATAAGGTGTCACTACTACATTTGACCTCATTTTTCTACCAAAATTTTTGACAATCAATTAAAAAGGTTTAGGTTGGTCAGATTATAGAAGGAAAACTTCCTTTTTTTTTTAATCCATGCCCATCTTAGTCAAAATTTTGACTAATACCATGCAAGTCAAAATTTTGACCAACACAGGCATAACTTTAAAAAGCAAAAAGGTTTTGTGTCTCATTTCATTGTTTGGTTTTCACTTGGAGCACATGAAGGAGTTGGAGCCTACGATTGTTTGAACTATTATTTGGTGAGAGTTTTAGGAGGACCACCTGCCTGCGAGGGTTGCCACTGTGATTTGGTGTAAAAGGAAGACCACCTACCTGTGAGGGTTGCCACTATGATTTGGTGTAAAAGGAGGATCACCTGTAAGGATTTCCTTACTCTACATTTTTCTGGCATTGTTTTATTGGTTACCTACTTAGGGCTCATGAGCAATGTGCCAGGGCATCATGTATTGGTTATTTTCTAGGTTGTTTGTTGTGAAGGGAATGTAGAGACTAAACACCCCTGCAAGTCCATTTGATGCATTCACGGTTCTTGATGTTCACTTGATTAGTTTTATCTTTGTTTTACACAGTTAGTTGCACAATGAACAAATAGTTGATTGTCATCACAAACATGGTCATGTAACTACATTGATTAGATTTCATTTTCCCTAAGTATGTTTTTTTTATATATCATGCCTTGTCAATTTGCAAAGTGAGTGGATAGATTGAACATCTCTGCAAGTTTAACCTTTGGTGCATCCATGGTTTTGAAGTTCATTTGTTAGTTCTGCAAACATTTTATTGAAACTTTTGTGCTATGCCTGCGAGATACTAAACTCTCTGTCAGACCGGCTTGAAAAATCCTTAGTTAGCTTTTTCATGGAGAGTGTACCTTGACTTGTGTTTCTCCATTGGTGTCTAATGCCATTGGGTGAGAAGCAAGCCAAGGAAATGAATTTTAATAACCTAACTGAGCTCAGATTTGGAGGAAGTAGCTATGTTGCTTCAAGATTGATGCCCTAGTTAGATATATGCTATGTGTTTAACCAGCAAAGTATGAAAATGCTTGTAGTAGCATCCTAGGAATAATTTGGATTCAAGGCTTAGTTAAATTTGAAAGCCTCAAGAACATTGAAGAATTATAAATGATAATAACCATGGTAAGGACCCACTATTAGACCATTCTAGATGACCCTAATCTAACTTGATCAACTAGATTAGAGTGTCTCTATGACAGTCGATAGTGCTGGAGTAGAGTGGTTAAAGTTTGTTAGAAGATTTAGTGTGACACATTATAAGACAATGAATTCTATGCAGAATGGCCTTGAACCAAATCCAATAACCGATTGAAGGGAGGAACACAGTTGTAGGCTTAAAACTAGAGAAATATTGTGATCCTGAAGGGAATTAGGAATCGGGTTAAATATCAGCAACCAGTTGATGTCTGTGAAGAAAAGTGTCACTTGGAACTTTACAAATCCCATTCAAGGAAATTGGTAGTTAGAAGACTTATCCCGTGGTTGAAGAAATTCAGAGACTAAGGAGTTTTGATAGTGTTGGTTGGAACCATTGTCCATGGTTTGAATCAACATTATTATTCTATTGTGATAATTGGTTGGGCCTACAAGAGCTTCAGTTGTAACCATTGAAGCTTCAGGGTATTCTTAAATCTCCTAGCTCTGATCACTTCTAGGTCTAATAGGTAGTTGTTTCACCATTAGATGATCATTATAAGATGATCCAAATCATAATCTATGTTCCTCCTTTAGACCAAATGGCTACTCTTGTAGCATACCAAGAAAATTCATTAAGTTTCCTCTATAAATTATGGTGATCACCCAAACATTCTTCCTTCTCATTACATTAATGGATTAGGGACTATAGTACATTTTAATACTTAGTCATTCCATGTGTTACAACACAAGATAGGACCACCTTGTTGCTCATCAGCTATTACCTGAAAATAAGTAAGTTTAATTACTATTCTAAGCCTACCACCTCCTAACTAAAAAATGACAAGTTTTTATTACCATGCTTTCAAGCTTAACTTTTTCCAAACACTAAAAATTTCAAAAAAACATCAACCAACATGAGATATGAAAACATGTCTAAATTCATTATAAAAATTCATATTGCATCTCATTAAATAATGTTGAAGTCAGATTGGGCAATAAAAGTGAAAATATTACGCCTTCCAAACGTGCACAAAAATATTCAA
Organism: Chamaecyparis obtusa; assembly: GCA_027943335.1. Lineage (NCBI taxonomy): Eukaryota > Viridiplantae > Streptophyta > Pinopsida > Cupressales > Cupressaceae > Chamaecyparis > Chamaecyparis obtusa. Next base: position 708,936 of record BSBK01000136.1, on the reverse strand, counting down.
AACTCCAATGAAATGTAACACCATATCCTAGCAATCATTTGAATCCATATCAACCATTAAAATAAACGTTTGTCAATAATATATTCAAACTGTACCCTCACAAGTAGTGACTGGAAGATTTCAAATGAATTTACATTTTCATTGCTTGAACATAGTTTACATTCACTGTTACAATCTGGATTCAATCATCAACTTGGTCCATTCCCGATACTCATTAACTTAGTTTACATTCACTATTATGATCTCTATAATCTGGAACAATGGAGTTTTTAAATTCTAGTTTCTAGAGTGTATTTATTTTGATGTTATGTAAATTTAATTTAAAAATCAATAATATCTATACAAGTATAAGCATTGTTAAGTGGATTTGTATTCTCAATTCAATTCGTGCAAGAATATGATGTACTTTATGTACTATTAAATTTTTTACAAACTTTCACATATTAACTTTTGAAGTAGAACTAAAGGAAATGCATTGTTGTTAACTTGTTATTAATAAAAAATTTATTGGCAAATCATAAATCAGTTATTGTTCGTGTTGTAAAACTAAATTATTTTAACTAAAGTATACATGCGGTTTTTACGAGAAGAGGTTGAACAAACTATAATCTTGAACAAACTAAGTGAAATATGTAAACATTTGCTACACTGTCTCTCTTCTCTATGATTGATTATAAATATCATGGTGTTTTATGGTACTTTCATTAATTGTATCATGGTTGTACTTTACTATTGTACTTAACCTTTAACATATCTCCAATGATTACAATGACTTGCACATGCTTGTACCTTGTGGTTGTTCCATCTTTTTATTGTGATTGTTGTCGATTTAAGGCATGATATGTCAATGTCTTCTTATTGTATTTATTCTATTAGGACTTCAAACTGAGTGACATTTCCTTTTCACATGAGCATAGAATTCAAAATTTCCTCTATAGAAGAAATTGTTCATTAATAGTAGATAGATGTGTTTTTCCCTATGATCTCATGATAATGGCCATATTCAATAACTCTATAACATGATGGTTGTTCCTTTTAAGAGAGATGGTTGTTCCATTGTTCTAAAAACTACACTTTGTTGTCCTTTTGACATGATAGCATTATATGTCATAAACTTTGAGGTTCTCTTAGCTTTTCTATGCCATGGCTTCACCTTTATGTAGCTAAATATCACTCTAAAAATGATCTTCTTTTAGGAAACAATGAGAATCCTCTATGGGTTCATACTTATTGTGACTTCCCATGGCGCATTATTATTGCTTGTACACTATATTTTTCCAATTCTTTTAAATTGTCACTGTCTTTGAAAATTAATGCCATATGTTGCTTACATTTGATTCAATTTCCATATCAATTACTCTCTTTAGTTGTATTAGGAACTTTTTCCTTAAGAATGTGTGATGCAAACCTATATATAGATGGGCATTAATGCATTAATGCTCAATTGAATGCCTTAATGCAGATCCCAAAGAAAGGCCATTTGGAAGCTTTAGAGGAAATAATTTGTACTAGGTATGGAATCACCTCCACTACAATGCCAAATTTTGATGTGTTATTATCTTCAATTGCAAGTTTCTTTTGCAAAAATATACTGTATATCTTTACAGACTAGACAATGTGACTATACAACTCTAGAATATATTCTCTATAATCTATAATTACAAACTGAAGTCTAAATTGAAGTAAAGTCTTCCTTGGATAAAATTCCAACCCTTATCTACTAGTTACAATACTTACCTTTATAGTTCATGTGACTTCCCTAGGGATCTGTTAGAACTAAAATAATTTTTTTATATGCTAGTTGGCCAACTATGCCTAGTCAGCCAACTAGGAGACGTGTCTTTTGGGAGGTAAAGACTCATATAAATGAAAGATGAAACTCTTCATCCAATAAAAAAATAAAATTCAACACAAACATCTGTGAATTATATCCAGACAATAATGGACTATATATAGGCAACAATGAATTAGATATAATTGCTTCAACTTCACATTCTTGATTTACTTTAGCATCAAGAATAATATCCACAGATTTAGTAGTCTAGTGAGGAGATTTGTGTAACTCCCAAAATAATAATAACTCCCAAAATATTTATCCTTTTGAATATTTTGTGGTCTAGTGAGTATGATTTGTGTGTGTATTTGTAAATCTTGTATAATCTTATAATATTTTATTTTTTTTATTATATACAAGATACTACTAATGTTTGTATGTTTACATTTTGTATATTTATAGCCTGTGAAGAAAGTCCACACTTGGCTATATGAACCCAAAACAAAATAACAAGACAATTGCTAGATTATGGTCTTAGTTCCAAAGAAAAGATGTTGAAAAATGTAATTGTCCTTGCAAAAAGTGTAAGGGCTTAAAGAATCAAAGAATTCTAATCAAAATAGCCCAGAGTCATTGTAGGAAATATGGTCACATTGAAGGGGGGCACAATTTTTGTTGATTGGTGAATGTGGAATTCCAATTGGAGGAACATGGAAGTGTGAATATCCAAGCCGATGATAACGCTCCCATAGAAGATGATGATCCTATGGTAGAGAACACAATTGAAGATGATGGTATTGGCGTAGCTGATAATATGTAAGAGGACATGATTGAAGAAGATGGTATTGGCGTAGCTGATCAAGATGATCATGATGATGGTACTAGCACATCTAATAATGATGATGAAGATGGTCTTGATATAGCTATAATTGAGAATGCATATGAGCCCCTATACCAAGGCTCCCAAACAAATCTTCTCTCTGCTATAGTGTTATTGGTTAACTTCAAGGTTATGAATGGTTTATCCAATGTAGCAATGTCATGTGTGCTAAGGTATGCCATTTTTGTCATCTTCAATGTTAACATACCATTACGATTCATTATGTTCACAATTTATATTTGTTGTTGTAGGTTGATAGGTGAATTTTTTTTACCACCATCAAACATTTTTCCTCGTTCATACTGAGAATTATCTACCATTATGAATAAAATTAGAATGAAGTATCAGACAATACATGCATGTCCCAATGATCACATTCTATATCATAAACAACATGAATTTGCAACAAAATGCCCTATTTGTCATACTAGTAGATATCAGTCAAATCAAATAACAAAAAAGGTGCCTCATAAGAGTCTTCGGTACATTCCCCTTATTCCACGTCTTCAATGATTATTCAGGTGCACTAGCTTGGTGCAATTTATGGATTACCATGCACGCAATAGAAGTCAAGATGACATTATGTGAATGCCTATGGATAGTTTTGCATTTAAAGACATAGAAACAACACGGCCACACTTTAAAGAAGAACCTCGTAATCTCAAAATTTCAGTGGTAACAGACGGTGTCAATCCATTTGGAGATATGAGATCTACTTACTCAATGTGACCTATTTTTGTTATTAACAATAACATTCCTCCTTGGATGTCCATAAAGAGGGAGCACATAATGTTGTCAATGATTGTACCAGGTATTTTTTCATTTAATAGTTATGTAAATTAATTTATAAACACCACATCAAGATGGTCATAATAATTATGTAATGTTTTTGTTCATTCAACTAGGTAAGTACCAAGTTAAAGATATGAACGTGTATATTGAGCCCCTTATTGATGAGTTGTTGATTTTATGGAATGGGATCACTATGTATGACATCTCTAGACCAATAGGACAAAGAAAATTTCAATTCCATGCAATGCTTTTATGGACAATACATGATGCCCCTGGGCTAACTCATTTTTGTAGTATGTTATATATTCATGTTAAGGTCACGTATTTTTGGTATGTTATAGTGCTTACACATTATTGCTATATGTTTAAGTTGCACATGATAATTGTAAATAATTCTATTGTACAATATCTTTTAGGTCTTCAAACAAAGGGTAAATTCGCATGTCCAGTTTGTGGTCTGAAGATGAAATCTCATCATTCAAGAAGTTTAGGAAAGCAGGTGTTTGATAAGTTTAGGCACTTTCTCCACAATAATCATAAGTATTGAACTATCAAAAAACATCTTTTTAATGGGAAAGAAGAGACATCAAGGCCACGAAGAATGACACGTCATCTATGGAAGTTGGAATACAATAGACTAAATCATTGAGGTAATTTCACTCCATCTGATGATTTTTGTTTGAAATTTATATTTTGATATTGTCTTTTATTTACTAATGATGTTATTGATGCTCATGAAGGTCATCAAGGTATCAGTGACCAACTTCCTAGAGGAATAAAAAGTTATCCTAGTCAATTTAGTAGGTTGTCGTACTACAAGGATCTCTTAATCATGCATTTGTTTGATGTTATGCATATTGGAAAGAATGTAACAGAGACACTATGGAAAATGTTGGATGGAAGGCGTGACAAAGAAAAAATGGCCAAAATTTTTAATGAGATTCATCAATCCAATCATGCACCGAAAACTTTCATTGAATCAAATAGCAATGGAGACCGCATAATACGAGTGCCCTTCCTTGGTTATTAACTGAGCAACAAAGTGATGCATTAAAAGAAGTCATAAAAAAACAAAATTTCCAATAGAATTTGATGCAATTATAAGCAGTCTTGTATGAATGAAAGGTGATTTTGGGCCAAAGTTGAAAATACATGATTGACATACCTTCGTCAAGGAAAGTCACGTTCTCTATTTACAATATATTTATAAAATTGCATGTACTTTTTATTGTATTATTTTACAGTATATTGAAAAGATCATTTTTTAATCATTGTAGTACGTCCTACCTCTATCCCTCCTAGACTAGTTTGACAATAGTGTTAAACAAGTTATATATGATCTTGGAGAATTCATGAGGTTAGAAATGTTATTATATTTATGACTTTCTTTACTTTTTATGTAATTTATTGTATATTTTTATCTAAAATATTGTTTATATGTTCTTACGAGTTGAATCTCTTTTAGGTGGTTATCATCTAAAGAAATTGATGAAAAAGAAACAAAATATTGAAAGAGAAAAATTCCCCAGCTTATGTGTGAAATGCAAAAGTGTCTACCTCCAACTTTTTTCAATGCTCAAGAACACTACCTCATACATCTAGTTGAGGAGATTGAATTATGTGGACCTATACAAACTAGGTCAATGTGGATGGTTGAGAGGCACTTGAAATTTATGAAGGGCTTGGTTCGACAAAGAGCACGTCCTAAGGGTTCTATGGTGGAGGGATATATGGTATACCAGACCATGGTGTATATTAGTGAATATCTTCTGAAGTTTGCAGCAAATATCCATGTAGATTGCATTTGGGATCCCAACTGTATTAACAAATTTGAAGGGGAGTACTTGATGGGGAAAGGTAGATTGAGGAAAGTGAGAGGTAATTATACGATGTTATTGTAGTTTATTAATTCTTATAGATCTTCAATATAAGTTGTTTCTAAGTGGTCTATTTGTTTTCTTTACAGTTGGTCGTGAGTGGGATGCACTACATTTGTATATTGCAAATAATCCTTATTGGATGATAGTATGGATTCAACAATCTCAAAAAAATGGTTGCTCATTAACATGGGATGGTGTTGCATCATTGGTTAAAGAAGCTCATTGCAATGGAGATTCCAATGTTAAACTAATGGTACTTGATCTAGCATATGGTTTAAGAGGTAGAAAGGTACATATAAGTTTACTAACCATGACCCATAATTTAAATATCAACTCACAAATTGATGCAAATAATCTTGACATGTTTGAATAATTGCAGATCAAACACCACAAACCTATGTACTACCATGGTTGTAAATTTCGCATAAAAAAGTTAGACAACACAAAGAAAACTTGTGATTTTGGGATAAGTGCAGTCTTTGAGGTCACTGATATTTCATCTAGAAATGACATACATCCTCAACAATCTAAAAATTGATACTATGACATTTTGGATGATATACTTGAGTGCGACTTTAATTCATTCAAATTAGTTCTATTTGTCATCAAATGGTACAGGCTACAGTTGAATCAAAATGATCCTGATAGGACTATTATTGAACATGATAGTGGATTTAAAATGATTAATACAAGGTCATTTGAGCCAGTTGGAGATGAGCCCTATGTTCTTCCAAGCCAGTGTGAGCAAGTGTTTTACTTTGTCATTCCACATAAACTGGGTTGGTCATTTGTTGTTAGACATGATCCAAGAGGAAGGCTGGTACAATATAATGTGATGGAAGAAGAAGATACTAAAGAATTAGAAGACGAAGTAAATGATGATCATGGATGACTATTACACAATTAAGAAGAAGAATAAGAAGAAGAAGAAAATGATGATGATTCCGGTGATGCCAACGAAATTGATGGTGATGATGGTGATGATCATGATCATGGTGATGAAGATGGTGTTGATCAAGGCGATGATGGTCATGATGATGATGGTCATGATGATGATAGTCATGATGATGGTGATGGTGATGATGATGATTATGGTAATGATGATGATTATAGTAGTCATGATGATGATGATGATGATAGTCATGACGATGACATGGATGAGGAGGATGATCAATAACATGATCAATGAAATGTATGTCAAGGTATGATCAATGTCACGTATGAGGTATTGATTTGTTCATAGAAATTTGAATTAAGTTATTATGTGTTGAACTCTATAATCATGAAGTATATTTTGCATCATGTAAATTTTTTCTTCTATGTAATTTGTAGCTTACATATCATGTAATTTTTGGCTAACTTAAGATAAATGATTTACATATGCAGGAAATTTAACAACTTTGACATGGATCAATAGGTATAATTTATTATTTGCTTTCCGTCTCTTTAGTCAACAAAATATACAGATCCTACTATGTCTCTCATTTGATGAATTGCAGGTATCACCAAATAGGTATTTGTTTGATATGTCTTTCTCAAGTGAGGAAAATGTGGGAATAGAAGAAAAAAGTGAGACATCTAGTAGGTCTAAAATAGGGAGATCAACTAGAGGTTAAAAGATTAGAAGAAAATTTGATAAATGAATGAGATTTTTCCTTGCTGAGGGGGGGTCATGTTCTTATGATAATGAGACCAAAGGAGACATGAAGGTTCCCTTAAGGCACACACATCTTCAGAAAGAATGGGTACCCAAGGAACTACCTCCAGTTAATACTAATTTTTCTATTAGCGAAAGGATATATCGCATAGCTCCATCTTCATTACATGGTTTGGAATTATTTTCTGTGGATGGCATAAAGGTCAGTTATAATCAAGTTGTTGAATTGATGGAGTATGTAGGACCTTGTTACAATTACAAGATTTGGACGCGGATTGTGCAATATAAAAAAAGTATGCATAGGTATGCATTGTCAACAAATTATATACAATGCAAAGAAAATGATGAAACTAAAAGGCTCGCTATGCATATTCATGGAAGGCCAAAAGAAACAGGGAATATTGTACCTATTTTATAAATAGTTCTTGACCTGTGTCAACTAATAATTAGCCAAATTGTATATTCGAGGCACACGAGGGAAATCGTGTATTTGTATGTGCGATAAAATCAATAAGTGTAGGGGAAGAGCTTCTAATAGATTACAATTTGAATTGTGTAGATACAAAAAAATTCCCTATCATGGGACAAGTAAGTATAACATTTAAACCAATTGCATCTAATTAATATTGACTCCAATCACTTTTGATTGCTAAGAATTACTAATATTTGTTACAAGGCGACATGGATATTCCACCTTAAGATACAAGCGAGGATGTTCCTCACAGTACACCTTCATCAAAGGTAAACCTTAATTAGTGTAATTCTACAAATTATATAGAAACAAATGTCATATTATTATGTTCTTTTCTTTATGCCTTTGGAGTTATTTTGATAGAATTTTACTGATATTGATGTCACAACTTGATACTTATTGATAGATAAAAGAAAAAAAGGTAGTAGATCAATTGCGATCTGAAGTTGAGTCAACATTTATATATGACATAGAATCTAACTCTAACCATGTATTCACAGCTACTCAAATAAAAAATAAATATGGTAAAGAAATTCTTAACCTTATAATGGAATCAAACGAAACTGAGGATTCAAAGGAACTAGAAGAAGAATTGACACATAGAGTCAATTCTATTAATGTAAGAAGTAATTAATCTTAAGCAATAATTAAAGTTCAATAGATGCTTATATTTTATACTATCTTATGGATCATGATCTAAAATATGATGTGTTCTTCTTACAGGATTTTTTGACATGTGTGAAACATCATCAATATGGTGAGGGTTGTAGTACCACACCGCCTTCATGTAAATAATCCTTAAACCTTTAACCATTGATTTAACCTTTGTATGCATTATTGACTCAACTTATGTTTAGGATGCTTCTAGTATCTCATTTAATCTTTATCCATTGCAAATGTCTTTGCTAACAATGTATTCTTCAACTCATGATGAAGTGCATATGCCTCCTTAGATTAACATTCTGCATTCTATGGCTGCATTGTCGACAATAAGGTGTTTGCAGACATCTTCCTCTGTACCATCTACAACTGGTAAAATCTTATTTTTCTATATTTTGTTATGTCCTAATCATGCATTGATTATTTTTCTTGTGTGAATTTTATACACTACATGGACCTATTTTGTGCATAATAGATACACCTACACCTGGTACAAGAATAGATCAGACTAGTACAAGTGAAGATCAACCATTTCCTAGATCAGCCCGTGTTACTAGTACTATATGCACCCTAAAATGGTCACCTAGACTTTGGGCCCCCATTTCTCCAATTTATCAAATCCCTGAATCAATATTTTCAAATATCAACAATATCAATTATATCAATTTCGTTGATCAAATCATAATCAATTCGATATTTCCTAAGGTTTGAGCCTTATTTAATTTAAAAGAAGAAATAAAAATGAAAATCTTATTTAATTAAAAGAACATACTCTCTTTTAATTAATTAAAAATTTCTTTTAATTAAATAATAAAATTATTTTATTTAATTAAAAGGAATTTCCTCCCCTTTTATTTAAATAAAAAATTGCCACTTTTCTTCTTATCCTATGTTGCACAAATAAAGCATTTAATTCTTATTTATAAAGAAAATAAAATATAAAATAAAAGAAAAGTACTTTTGCCTCACATGGACATAAATTAAATGCTCAACATAAAGTAAATGCTTCTAATTTTCTTATTGGAGGATATTTGTGCACAAGGATCAAGCTTCTTTTTTTCTCCATCGTTGATTAAGTCTTTTGCCGAGATCACTCATCAAAGAAATTATCATAGACAACACACAAAGAAAAATAAAGTCAACATATCTCAACGAGTTGATTGTTTCAGTGCATGTGTGTGTTGGTCATAGAGTCAGACTCTGGTCATCGCATCTGTAAATGAGAAATATTGCATCATACTAGACTGTAGGGTAAGACATCTGATAAGTGTTAAGAAACACTCGACGCAAGGGGAGTGTTGAAAAACACTGTTTGGGGTGGTGTTGAAAAACACCTATTGTGAAATGCCCCAAGAGACAAATGCACCTAAAAGACTTATGCTAACAGGTATGCCCCTTAGACAAAGACAAAGACCAATTCCAGACCAAGGCAAATAAGGTCAAGGCATGATGGAGAAAGGCTAAGTGTCGAAGATGCATGCTAACAAATAGGAGTGCAAAGGCCTCAAGTAGCGCCTGTTTCCAGGTTTTCACCACTTGGATTTATTGCAATTTTTTCTCTTTTTCTCTTTTTCTTTTTTTTGCATTTTTTGCTACCAAGGCGCCTGTTTCCAGGTTTTCACCAAGGCACTTTTCTATTTTTTTTTTGAATTTTTGAATTTTTTGAATTTTTTGTATTTTTTCCAAGATTCTATATGCTTTTTAGGATTTTTTCAGCATCATATATAAATTTTTTTTTGGTATTTTTTTAGGATCAATAAATATATACAAAGGATGCCCCCAGACAAAAATGGGCATCAAGGATAGAAATTCTTTAGGTGCAAAATGTTCATGGGGTCAGGGAGCTGTTCTCCATCTTCATTCGACAGTAAATATGCACCTGTACCAAAAGCTGCTATAATAATGTATGGTCCAAGCCAATTAGATTCGAACTTGCCCTTTTGTCCTCTGTTCTGTTGATTCTTACGATTCTCTCTCAAAACACGATCACCTATCTGAAATTCTCTAGGGCGAACCTTCTTGTTAAATGCCTTTGACATACGCTTCTGATATACTCTCATGTGATCAAAGGAAGCCTTACGCTTCTCATTTAGAAGTTCTAGTTCTTGTAACCTCATGGCATAGTAATCCTCATCTGTAATCAAACCTTTGAGTGAGACTCTAAGTGAAGGGATCTCTACTTCTAAAGGTAATACCGCTTCAGCGCCATAGGTAAGGGCAAAAGGTGTGGCTCCTGTAGGTGTGTGAATGCTTGTTCTGTAAGCCCATAGCACTGGATTGATTTGCAAGTGCTAATCCCTACCATTCTTATGCACTGTCCTATGAAGAATCTTAAGAATGGTTTTATTAGAGGCTTCTGCTTGTCCATTTCCTTGTGGGAAGTAGATGGATGACCAATGTTGCTTGATTTTAAACTTTTTGCATAAATGCTTTAGGTCCTTGTTCTTGAATTGTCCTCCATTATCAGTAATAATCTCAGAAGGCACTCTAAATCAGCAAATAATATGATTCAGGATAAAGAGTGTGTTGGGGCTCAAAAATGCTTGTCATTTTGAGGCCAACTAATAGGCATGATAAATGCCTCTGTAATTCTAGTTCGATTGAACCAAGGCTGGTAGGCCTACATTGGATATATTGTCTAACTGCATAGACTACGTGCATAAACAAAAAAAGTTCTTCCAAAGGGGTTATTGATCCTTGGAAGATAAAGTAATCTAAAACCCTAATAGGTAGATAGTTAAACTAATGCTATGAACTAACACTAAACCTAATGTAATGTTTTGTAAATAAAGTAGCAGATTTGCTTTGATACAAAAAGATAATAAATCTTAACTAAATTTATAAAAAAGACCAGTGCCTATTCCTTATCCTCAATATGATCACTATGTGTGATTTCTTTAATTGATGATCAATGATAAAATTCCTCTAGTTCAATCTATTAACGACAATGTGACACTTTGAATAAAAACGTATATCTTTGGAGACAAATTTAAAATAAATCCATCACTTCAAGAAAATGATTAATTAACAAAAACAAACTAAAAAGGAAGACAACTATTCAAAAGGAATTTAATCCTCAGAGGACAGACCAATTGAATCCTGCAGTATTCAAAAGGCACGCTTAGCCATACACAATGAGAAACCAGGTGAATATAGTTTTACAATTCCTGTTTGATCTTGCAGTATAATAAATCAAATATCTTAAAAAAAGTAAAGATACTTTATCCAAGTAACCAATTCAAAATAACATAGAGGAACAGATATCATCGATGAATTTTGAACAAAGATTTTGTAAAGCTTGAAAAATCACTCGATCTGCATGTATTGATCCATAGTATCCCATAAGATTTTGGAATAAAAACATGCACTGGTTTCAAATATTTCAATGTTGATAAAAATGATGATGTCCTCTATGTTACAAATGTTTCACTATAAATATATTATCAAAGGTTTCATGTGAAAGACATACCCTTTCACAAGACCTAATCTTGGCAACTAACCCTAGAATATGCATAATAAACTATTACAATGTTGGTTCAGGATAAATTTTCCCTCGTAATCTATGAATGCCGTGCATAATAATTTGTTCTTTAATTTCCTGCACACACAAAATAACCAATATTAGTTTATCTTAAATAAATAAATAATATATATATGATGTTGATCTTATAAGAACCACTTATTATTTATTAATAATTAATTTAAATTAAGTATCATAAAATAAAATATAATTATATTTTAAGTCCCAAAAATTATCAAACTATATAGGATCATAATAAGATAAATAAATCATTATGCTCATAATTATCATTTTATTTTGAAAATAAAAATTAATGATCCTATTAAAGAGTAAAACCCATTTAATGCAAAATAGATTTAGCCCTAAAATAAAATCTATCCACTAATGGACTAAATCATTAAGATAAAATAATCACCTTAATAAATATTTCAAATACAAAATGACAATATAATTATAAAATGCGCATGATTAGGGAAACCTAAAATTTTAACCTTATAAAAATAACCCTAAAAACATACCTATAAAAGATTAGCTAAAAAATGTAAAATGAAACAATTAACACCCTAAAATTGAAGTAAAAGAAAAGGTGAAAATTTTATATTAAGAGATTTGAGATTAAAAGGAAAAAATCAATTAATCATTACTCAAACCCTAAGAATATATGAAAAATTCAATTTACAAATTATACACAACTAAAGTTCACTAATAATATAATAACACTCAAAATCTTTTCATCCTAAAAATATTTATGTTACACCATATGTGAAAGATGAGAATGAGGAAGTAATAAGAAATTAGGTCACAAATTAATACATATCAAATAATGAACTCACTGTGTCATATAATTTAAAATTTTTAGGGTGAAATACAAATTAGGAATAAGTGACTATGACATGCAAAAAATCTCCTTAATAAACAATATTAATTTTAATAATTTACTTTGAAGGAAATATAATTGTCTTATATTTATATATTTATTCCTACATATACTCTCGAAGAATAACGTAGAGTAGTTGGTAAGGGGGTAGATTTGGGTAGTTAGGTAGGAAAAAGGGAATGGGTTGAGAGGTCGAGTGTTCAACTCCCTCTCCCCATTCCTTTTTTCTTTTAACATTAAAGACAATATATAAATGAATAATAATCACATTATTACAAAAGATAATTAAGAGATAGATAACTCCCTGTGTGAAAAGGTTATTTTAATCTCTCACCTGCACATACAATAAAGATAAATAAATACTTTCTCCTAACTCTCTTGAAGAAAACAAGTAGATTAACTGGTTAGGGGGTAGGAGGGTAGATAGGTAGGAAGAAAGGACGGCTTGAGAGGTTGAGTGTTCAACTCCCTCTCGCCGCCTTTTTTGCTCAACCTATTTTATTTTTTATTTTTAGAATTATTATTATATTCAAAATAAATATGTGTTAAAATAAAGAAAAAATAACAAAAGCACATGCTTTTTATCCATTTTAGTTTTTATCATAGGAAAGTTATAAAATATAAAAATTAAAATCACACTTCCCTGACAATTTTATATATATTTTGGCCTGAAATTTTAGGTACCAACAAAGTGAAACTGTTTTGCCTGAGGCAACAGAAAGAGGGACTGCCTCTACCCATTTTGTGAAATAATCAGTAGCCGTGATGATAAACTTATGTCCACCTAATGAGTTGGGGTGAATTTGTCGAACAAGGTCAAAGGCCCATCGCTGAAATGGCCAATGTGAAATAGAAGGAATTAGCTCCCTACCTGGAGCATGAATCAGGTTGCCATGTTTTTGACATTTCTCGCAAGACTTAGAAAAAGCTACTGCATCTGCTTGCATTGTGGGCCAGTAATACCTCACCCTAAGCAATCGACGGGCCATGGCAAGACCGTTATAAATATCGAATTGATCAAAATGTATGGTGAAAATGTGACCACACTTCTATGAATCCTTACATGCAAGAAAACTCAAGAATGAGCCCTCACAAATCGATCCATAGCTCTCTATGCATGGAGTTGCAAGATTTGTAAAATTTCTCTCAGTTAGAGCTATAAACTCTTGACCTTGCTAGTCAACCATACAATGAGAGATTCACAATGAAAACAAGGGCAAGAATGCCAATATCTCTAATAAAATCAATATGAATGCAATGCAATGCAAATCTATATGAGAATGCAAATTAATCTATGAGGATGAAGATGCAATTAAGCTATGAAAATAGAAATGAAAGAGTTACAAACCCTCTAATTAAACTATGTGAGATTAATCTAAAACATGAAAGGAAATGATACCAGGATGATGCAACTATGATGCAAGCTAGGATGTGATGTAGATGCAAGATGAATGCCAATGATGCTCCAAATCTTCAAAACTTGAAGCAAGAATATCTCCAAAAGCTTCAATGACTTAGAAAACCTGTAGCATAAATATCACATCATACTTAGACTAGTGGGTAAGACATCTGATAAGTGTTAAGAAACATTTGATGCAAGGATAGTGTTGAAAAACACTATTTTGGGTGATGGTGAAAAACACCTATTGTGAAATGCCCCAAGAGACAAAGGCTCCTAAAGGACCTATGCTAACAGGTATGCCCCTTAGACAAAGACAAAGACCAATTCCAGACCAAGGCAAATAAGGTCAAGGCATGATGGAAAGTGGCTAAGTGTTGAGGATGCATGCTAACAAATAGGTGTGCAAAGGCTTCAAGTAGCGCCTATTTCCAGGTTTTCACCACTTGGATTTATTGCAATTTTTTCTTTTTTTCTTTTTTTCTTTTTTTTGGATTTTTGCTACCAAGGCGCCTATTGCTAGGTTTTCACCAAGGCACTTTTTCTATTTTTATTTTTTTTTGAATTTTTTTTTTATTTTTTGAGTTTTTTTGATGAGACATCAAAGCGCCTATTGCTAGGTTTTCACTAAGATGCTCTTTTTTTAGGACTTTATATGCTTTTTAGGATTTTTTCAGCATCATATATCAATTTTTTTGGTATTTTTTTAGGATTAATAAATATATACAAAGGATGCCCCCAGACAAAAATGGGCAGCAAGGATAGAACTTCTTTAAATGCAAAATGTTGATGGGCTCAGGGAGCTGTTCTCCATCTTCATTCGACAGTAAATATGCACCTATACCAAAAGCTGCTGTAATAATGTATGGTCCAAGCCAATTGGGTTTGAACTTGCCCTTTTGTTCTTTGTTCTGCTCATTCTTAGGATTCTCTCGCAAAACAAGATCACCTATCTAAAATTCTCTAGGGCGAACCTTCTTGGTGAATGCTTTGGACATACGTTTCTGATATACTCTCATGTGATCAAAGGAAGCCTTACGCTTCTCATCTAGAAGTTCTAGTTCTTGTAACTTCATGGCACAGTAATCCTCATCTGTAATCAAACCTGTGAGTGAGACTCTAAGTGAAGGGATCTCTACTCCTAAAGGTAATACCACTTCAGCGCCATAGGTATGGGAAAAAGGCGTGGCTCCTGTAGGTGTGTAAATGCTTGTTCTGTAAGCCCATAGTGTTGGATTGATTTGCAAGTGCCAATCCCTACCATTCTTGTGCACTGTCCTATGAAGAATCTTAAGAATGGTTTTATTAGAGGCTTTTGCTTGTCCATTTCCTTGTGAGAAGTAAATGGAAGACCAATGTTGCTTGATTTTAAACTTTTTGCATAAATGCTTTAGGTCCTTGTTCTTGAATTGTCCTCCATTATCAGTAATAATCTCAAAAGGCACTCCAAATTGGCTAATAATATGATTCAGGATAAAGAGTGAAACTATTTTGCCTGAGGCAACAGAAAGAGGGACTACCTCTACCCATTTTGTGAAATAATTAGTAGCCATGATGATAAACTTATGTCCACCTGATGAGTTGGGGTGAATTTTCCCAACAAAGTCAAAGGCCCATCGCCGAAATGGCCAATGCGAGATAGAAGGAATTAGCTCCCTACCTAGAGCATGAATCAGGTTGCCATGTTTTTTACATTTCTCGCAAGACTTAGAAAAAGCTACTGCATCTACTTGCATTGTGGGCCAGTAATACCCTGCCCTAGGCAATCGACAGGTCATGGCTAGACCGTTAGAATGTCCACCACAAATGCCCTCGTGAATGTCACCTATGCTTGGTCAGATTCCTCCTTTTCCAAGCACCTAAGAAGCATCCCATCAAAACCCCTCTGAAATAAATCACCAGAAATGAGGGTATGACGAGAGGCATTTTGAATTAGGTTTCTGCATTCAGAATGATTGAAAGTATTAGGGATGATGCCATCACGGAGATATGAATAGATAGCACCATATCAAGAGGACTCATTTGTGACAAGGGTACAAATGACTTGGCTTTCAGGTGAATCAAAAATAGGGTAATGTAGCTATTCCACCAGGAACTCAATACAGGACTCATGCTACTCCAATTGCAAAAGTGAAGCTAATGTAGCCATAGCATCTACAGCTTTGTTGTCTATCCTAGGGATTTGCTGAAATGTCACAAAAGTGAAATAGCATCTCAAAGAATCGACCATCTTCTTATAGGGTATTAATTTGTCATCTTTGGTTTGATACTCTTCATTGACTTGATTGATTATTAATTGTGAATCCCCAAAAACATGCAACTCAGTTATATTCCATTCTATAGCTAGTTTCCATCCATTGGTTAATGCTTCATATTCTGCGATATTGTTTGTACATGGAAAAAGTAGTTTGTATGAATTTGGTATAGTGTATCCATGTGGAGAAACAAATATTATTCCCACACCTGACCCATTTTGCATATTAGAGCCATCAAAGAACATTTTCCAGGTGTGAGCTGTGATATGTAGTATATGTTCATCTAGGAATTCCACTTGTATAGGCATGCTATCCTTAACTAGAAAATCAGCAAATTGGTCTGCAATAGCCTGCCCCTTTATGGCCTTTCTTTCAATGTACTCTATGTCAAATTCTGAGAATACCATCATCCACTTAGCGAGCCTACCCGTGAGAGAAGCCTTACTAAGTAAGTACTTTAGAGGATCAATTTTAGCAATCAAGTCTGTAGTATGAGCTAGCATGTAATGTCACAACTTTTGAGAAGCAAACACCACAGCTAAGCAAGACTTTTCAATATTGTTATAATTGACTTCATAGGATACAAGAGTATGAATTATGTAGTATACAGCCCTTTATTTCCCATTTTCATCTAACTGAGCCAACAATGCCCCCAAGGAAGTGTCTGTAGTTGAAATGTATAGAATCAAAGGCTTCCCTGGAATAGGAGGCATCAAAATTGGAGGATTAGCCAAGTACTATTTAATTTGATCAAGGCTCTTTTGGCAATCCTTGTTCCAAACACAAGAAGCACCCTTATGCAATGTCTTATTAAAGGGTTGTGCTCTATCTGCAAGCTGAGAAATAAACCTCCTAATTGATTGAAGACGTCCCTGAAGATTTCTCATCTGACTAATGTTTCTTGGAGGTGGCATATCTAAAATTGCTTGGACCTTTTCAGGATCAACCTCTATACCTTTTTTCGATATTATAAATCCTAAAAGTTTGCCTAAGGTGACACCAAATACACACTTCTTTGGATTCAATCTGAGTTGAAATTGGTCCATGCGATCTAAAATTACTTCCAAATCAGTAAGGTGTGTATCCCTTTTTCTTGATTTTGCCAGGGTATCATCCACATAATCTTCCATGTTCTTGTGCATCATGTGATGAAAAATAGTGGTCATAGCTCTTTGGTATGTAGCCCCTGCATTCTTTAACCCAAATGGCATGATGTTCCAACAATAGGTTCCCCATGCACATGTCAACATTTTTTTCTCTTGGTCTTTGGGAGCTATTTTAATTTGATTATATCCTGGGAAACCATCCATTAGAGAATATATTTCATAGCCGCCTATCATGTCCACTATCATGTCAATGTTTGGAAGTGGAAAGTCATCCTTAGGGCATGCCTTGTTTAAATCTCTAAAATCTGTACAAACTCAAATGGATCCATCATGCTTGGAAACTGGTACTATGTTTAAAATCCATTCTGCATAATAGATGGCTTTGATAAATCCAGCTCTCAAAAGTTTTTCTAATTTTTCTTTGACAAGGAGAGCTACATGTGGATGCATTTTTATTAATCTTTGTTTCACTGGTTTGACCCCTGGAGCTATGGATAAGTGATGCATTATTAGATTAGTGTCAAGCCCTGGAATGTCTGAATAAGTCCATACAAAATTGATTTTGTTCTTTTGTAGGAATTGCATATATGCCTTGGTTTCCTCTTCTGATAAAGACTGAGCAAGATGAACTATTTGAGGAGCTTCTTCTATGTTCAAATTAACTGGTTTTGTTGGCTCAATCAACACTGATGATTTGTCCTAAAAATAGCTGGGCAAGTTATTAAGTACCCCATCCTTAGGTGCCTCAAAGAGGTTTTCACCCTCAGATACGTCATTTCTTTTTACTAGTTTTGGTTCTGATACTGCCACAAAGTGGTTTTCACCATCAGAAAACCTATTCTTTTTCTTTTTCTCTTTTGTTTCAAGACTAAGGTACTTAATATTAGGCTCAGTCATGCTTGTAGTTGGCTCACTGGTGGAAGACACTACTAGCTCAATGGCATTAAGGTAACATGCAATCTCATAGGCATTCTGAAAGATCAATAGTTGTGGCTCTTGTGAGATTTGGGACCAATCAATCAAATGGCGATTGACAAGGGGTAGGTCAATGATTGGTTCAACATTGTGGATGTGATGGGTATCATTTTTGGTGGCCATATATTCATAATTTATCAAGTTCCCTTCTAAACTACCTGAATCAGGGTTTGTCCTACCTAACGAAGTATCATCCACTAAGGCGATTTGATGAGTCCAGTCCTCTAGCCCTATAGTTGGCTCATCAACTACGTCGGGTTGGGTGTTATAAGCTTGAATAAAATTGATATCCAAGTCTATTGTTGCATCTGAAAGTGAGTCCCATTTGAACTCACGTGAATCTATCTCTGAATCAATATTGGGGCCTCGTGATGTAGAAACCTTAGGGTTGGGGAGGATCTCCCCTTCTCGAGCAATTTGTTGAACCAAAAAAGTATCCAAATTGGTACCACCTATTGTAGCTAAGGTGGTGACACTTTCCATGGTTAACCTAGCATTCATGTAGTCACTATCTGTCGCAGCTGGGATAGGAGGACTATTAACTGTCAAATTTTGAGAATCTCCCCAAAGGAGATCAGTTGATGGCACCCAATCTTCTATCATATCTTGTTGATTAGTTAAATTAGGTGTGTATTCAGAATCAAAATCATTGTCCATCATAGCTAGGACAATAGTATCTTTTAGTTTTTCACTTTCAAAGCCTAAACCCTTTGTTGATTTATCCCTTTGTGCAAAAAGTGCATGATCCAAAGGTTCAGCCCTGGCATCCAATCTGTGACTAAGGGGACCATGTCTTGGATATCCCATGTTTCTCACTAACGTGTACACTCTCCCATAAGCTTTAGGTGGAGTAAAATTTTCATTGTGTTGATATTTTTCCTCATGATAAATCCAATCTCTGACGGCAACTTCCTCTTTCTCTTCTTGAATAGGAACTGAAGACTCAACAAACTTTCCAAATAGTGTCATGGCTAACGAAGAGGGCTTCATATCTGGTGAAGGCTTCCCATAAGACCTAGGAGAGATTGGAAACTTTGTAAAAGAATCAATCTTGTAATCTCCCATGCCAAGGTCTATGGTCTTAAATTTACCCTTACATTGATCAAGTGAGACATTAGAACTATCAGCTTTCCTATTCAAAGGTACATGTGATCCTGTGGAAATGTTATTCACTGATAAAGTGCTATCCCCAGGTATGCAAATTTCTACACCATTATGAGGAAACTTGACACACTGGTGATATGTTGATGGAATTGCTTGAATCTCATGAATCCATGGCCTACCTAGCAAAATGTTGTAGGCTAAAGGTCCAACATCAACAATCTGAAATAAAATATCTTTTTCCACTAGACCAATACGAATTGGTAAAACTGCTAATCCTTTAGAACTCCTTTCTGCTTCATCATACGCTTTGATTGTGATCTTATTTTTTGTGTCAATAACCTCTTTGGAATATCCTAAAGCCTTCAAAAAATTGATAGTACAAATGTTTAACCCCGCACCCCCATCTATCAACATGCACCTAACATAGGTTTTATGAATCATGAGTTCTATGTGTAAGGCCAAGTTATGTGGGTGACTTATGGATTTGTTATCTTCTTTTAAAAAAGTGAGGAAATGAGGGCTAGCCAAATGGTTGACCATGTTCTGGAATTGATCCACATCTAAGTTATTAGGGACACTAGCTGCTCGCAAGGCATCCTCAAGGACACGCTTGTGTCTTGGGGACAATTCCAAAAGTTCAAAGATAGAAATCTGAGCCAGTGTACGTTGAAGTTGATCGACAAGGTTGTAATTGAGCTCGAGACCAACAACAAATTTAGAAGGAGCTTTCTTAGAGGAAGACTGCCTAGGCTTTCTGGAATTAGGACCTCTAATGACAATAGAAATTTGACCAGCTTGACTTCTAGTAATGGCATGAAGAGACTGAGACTCCCTATGTGAGTTAGGTCCTCTTAACACAACTATGGGTCCTTCATTAGGAATTTTTCTTGAGTTATCCTCACAATCATTCTGTTTCCTCATCATATTGATATTTTCCTGAACCACCTCAAGCATATTGATCACATTATCAGCTTTAGGATATGTGTAGTTGATTGTTGTCTTGCCATTCTTGGTGTTGTTGTTGGTGGAAACTTCTCCTTTCTCATACTTTGGCAAGGTTTCTTTAAAATCTTTGTGATTAGAATTTGACGTTAAACCATCTACTTGCAAGTCACCACTCTCAATGAGGTCTTGGACAAGGTGTTTAAGCTTAAAGCAATTTTCAATGTCATGTCTGATTCCATTGTGGTAAATACAATAGGCCTTTTCATTCAACCAGTATGGTTTAGTCTCTGGAATGTGGAACTTGGAAGGGTCTTGAGGTTGCACTAGATTAAGAGCAAGGAGTGTCTTAAAGATATCCGCATAAGAATCCCCAAGTTTTGTAAATTGCCTTTTCTCTATTTTTGATCTTCCTTGATACTTTGGCTTACTACCTTGTTGTTCTGAGGAGACTTGTAACTTCATGGCTTGAATCGCTTTGAAAAGATTAAGGACTTCATTCTTAGGTTGGGATGATTCAACAACGCCATCATTGACCACTTGTTTATTCTTATTCCAATAAGTTTTCTTGTCCTTATTTCCATTATTACTGTTGTTGTTTTGGCTATTGTTATTATTTGTTAATTTTGCCAAAATTCCTTGTTCTTTTAAGACATCTTCAATATGAAAAGTGACTTCAACCATGGTGTCAAATGAGTTGAAAGGGATCTTCCTAACTTGCTTGATTCTACCTTGAAACATCACCATAGGAAATGAAAGAATGGATAACAAAATAAAAGTAAAAGATTCTAATTTTCTTATTGGAGGATATTTGTGCACAAGGATCAAGCTTCTTTTTTTCTCCATCATTGATTAAATCTTTTGCCTCTTAATCTCCATCATCCATTGATTTTTCATTTCCTATAAAAGAAGAGCTCTCTTCTTCATTTTCATATCCATTCTCTTTTATGCTATTATTATGCTATAGGTTTTCTAAGTCATTGAAGCTTTTGGAGATATTCTTGCATCAAGTTTTGAAGATTTGGAGCATCATTGGCATTCATCTTGCATCTACATCACATCCTAGCTTGCATCATAGTTGCATCATCATGGTATCATTTCCTTTCATGTTTTAGATTAATCTCACATAGTTTAATTAGAGGGTTTGTAACTCTTTCATTTCTATTTTCATAGCTTAATTGCATCTTCATCCTCATAGATTAATTTGCATTCTCATATAGATTTGCATTGCGTTGCATTCATATTGATTTTATTGGAGATATTGACATTCTTTCCCTTGTTTTCATTTTGAATCTCTCATTGTATGGTTGACTAGCAAGGTCATGAGTTTATAGCTCTAACTAAGAGCAATTTTACAAATCTTGCAACTCCATGCATAGAGAGCTATGGATCAATTTGTGAGGGCTCATTCTTGAGTTTTCTTGCATGTAAGGATTCATAGAAGTGTGGTCACATTTTCACCATACATTTTTGGTGCCCACTGTGGGGCAACCCACTTTGTACATACTGGTTTTGATTATTTTTTGGAGCTAACACTTGCTGGTTTTGATTATTTTTTGAGCTAACTATTGTGCAGATTTGTTTGGAGACAAAAAAATTCTAGATTTGAAAGATTTGATCATATCTCCCAAACGGCTTTGTGTTTTTGTCTGAAAATTGTTTTTTAGGTTGTTGACATATCAGAAAAACTCCAAAAAAATTTCTAGAAATTTTGGACGTAATTTGTATTTTTTATGATTTTTTCTTGATTTTTCATAAAAAATCAAATTTTGGCTCAAATCAGCATATTTTTCAAAAAGTTTTATATTTCTAGAAAGGTCTTGGAATTATACAGGGGGTCTATTCATTGTGTTTTTAATTTAAAAATCATATCATATCTCAATTGGTCAATTTATAAAAACTAGTCTATTTTGGTAAAATGAGTTTCTAGGGCACAAATGAAGAGATTTTTCTAAAATTTTTACATTTTTGGAAAGATATTTATTTTTTAATAGAGGTCTCTTTTCTGTATTTTGGGTTTAGGGTTCAAATTCATGTGGTAAAAATCAGATCTTGTTGGCTAGGTCAAATGCAAAAAAAAATAAAAATTTGTGATGGGTATGCACTTATTTTTCATTGTTCAATGCATGATATGAGTTATCATTTGGATTATTTGCTGGTTATCATTGCTCCTAACAATTAATTTTCAGATCTAATCACCCTAGGGTTTTCATAAGTTGGATATACATTGCATATCTTATTTGCTTGTTTTCTTGTCTTGTTCATTTGAACGTGCATGGCTTGCTTTCATGGAAAATGCTTAAAACAAACAAAAAAAAGGTGAAATCTACTAAGCGCGTTGCGTTGGACTTGAGGTATTTTGTTACATATCTAAAACATTTGGATTTTGGGATTAAAATTGAACCTCTCATGTGTTTGGCTTGAGTGTTCTACATGCTTTCATAGGACACATTTCAATTGATGCTCTTAATGGGAAATGAATGAACATAGATTTGCTTTCATACAAGTTTGTGTAAGTGAATGCTTGTGTTTAAACCTTAAGTAATTCTTGGTTCCAATATCAAATATCTCATTGAGTGATTGAGGGCATGGATTCATTCCTTGTTTACATAGGGAGTTAAATGCACCACTTTGTGGACTCACTCTATGTTTACTTGGAAAGTTAAATATTCCATTGTTCAACCCTTTTTCATGTGTGAGTAGTATTGATTAGTAGTCTTAGATTACTTGTGATTGATCTAGATTGCTATCTTGGGTTATTGGACTCGCTAATCTATCAGCCCTTCGTTTCCACCCCATGGTTGCAAAGTCAGCGCCACATTAAGGGGGGGGTTCTACAAGAAAGAAGTGTTAATTGCTCCACTAGGTAACCCTTTTGTGCTTTTTGGAACTCACTTGTTTTCTAAGGTGTGGACTCACTTTGAGTTGATGTGAGGAGTTAAATGTTCCACTTTTGGACTCACTTTTAGTTGGTGTGAAGAGTTAAATGTTTCACTTTTGGACTCACTTTGAGTTGGTGTGAAGAGTTAAATGTTCCACTTTTGGACTCACTTTGAGTTTGTGTGAAGGGTTAAGTGTTCCACTTTTTTGGACTCACTTCACATTTTCTTGAAGGGTTAAATGTTCCACTTTTGGACTCACTTCGCATTATCTTAAAGGGTTAAATGTTCCACTTTTGGACTCGCTTCACATTATCTTAAAGGGTTAAATGTTCCACTTTTGGACTCACTTCGCATTTACTTGAAGAGTTAAGTGTTCCACCTTTAGTGCTCTAAATACTTTTGATAGTGAATTACTTAGTTTTTATTTCTAGAAGGCCTACTTGGGGACACACCACCTCAAGGGATGACCTTAACTCCTATGTTCCAGTGGAGTACAAATATTGGGAGGTGAATCCAAAGACACCTCTCTTAGGAATTGAGTTTGATATCAGTCTTCGCTAAGCCTCAAAGAACTTTATACCTTTGAGAAGTGAAGGAGGAGATTTGGGTTACCATCTCCCCTTGGATGTGTGATTTTAGATTCTTCGCATCTATGGATTTGGGCCTCACATAGCTTGCATATATTGAGGACTCCTTAGAAAATCCATGTATATCCTTGTAGATAGCTTGACAAGGTGTTGTTGTGTTCTAAGTGCCTGCTAAAACATTGTCAAGAACATACACAAGTAGAACCTTTAAGGAGTAGAAATACTAAGTCACTATACTTGTTCATGTGCAAGGTTGCTTTGCCCCTTGCTCATTGTTTGAAGACTGTTTGCTTGAACTCCCTGATTGTTTTCTTATGTCACTGTTCAGTGATGAAAATCTATTGATGTACTTACTTGATCTTTTAAAACAAACCGAGTTCCTGAGTTGAAACACCAACTTTTTACAACTTGCTCTATTTTTTATCCTATCATTAGAGACTTGTTTTGACTTTAAATCTCTGGTTTTTTCCCTATAGGAATAGCATCAATTGGTTTGCAAGGCCACTTTGGAAATAGTTGTCAAGTTAGAAGGTTATTCTTGGTGAGAAAGCTTATCTCTAGAATTGTTAGCTACATTCTTGGAGAATTTTAGTGCTCTTATTGTCCAAATCACTTTCATTTAATCAATTTCAATTATATTTTGGCCTAGTCCAACCTCCTGATTCAAAAGTGCTAGGGTATTCACCCTTTGTTGGAAGCACCTCTTTGACAGTGTTGGTAAAGCTCCTTTTTCTATCTTTTCATTTCATTTTGGACAGTAGAGAACTTTGATTATCCTAGTTTGGTGTTGACACTTTGTGAGGTCACCTTATCATTAAGAATCTTTTTTTCTTTCATGTCAGTTACAACAAGGTACCAAGTCAATCAAGGAAAGTGACCCCCTGTTGTCTTTAGCCAGTTACCACCAGTTAAGATGCGTCAACAACGTAGGGTCAAGGAACCCCTCTTTAATCAATCCCCTAGAATTCAACAAGAGGTTGAGACTAATCCTTGTGAGGAAGGAACACCTAAAACACACTATTCATCAGGCACCAACATGAGTTTTTCTAATATCAAACATTCAAGAGAGGCTATCAACCAAAATCTTCAAGATATGTTTTCAAGTTTTAGAGATGATAGCCACATACCCGATGGATTCAGATGAGTCAATAGTCCACCAGGGTCATCTTTAATTGACACAAGATATTTTGATGCTCAAAAAAGACAAGCAAGACATCGTAGGCATAGTCCTTCAAAAATAGGATCTCAACATTCTAAGGATGAGACAGAATATCATGTCAATGCAGCCAACTTATTTCACAAATCAGGGCCTTCATCTCCTAAGGATGATCCTAGACATACAGATGCAAGGTTGAGGGCTATTGAGAAAGCTAAACAAGCCTACAAAGATGAACAAGCTGCTAGAAAAGAGAAACTTAGGTGGTTAGAAGAAGAAAATGCATTGTTGGAATTAAAGAAAAAAGCCTTACAAGAAGAAGAGGATAGGCTCTATGCACAACAATTACAAAGTCAATTCAATGGAAGGGGAACTAATAGTGGGACCAACTCTTCCCCATCAACCCCATCACAAACTCCAAAGACTAGGAGAAGGTCTAGGATGCCCTCAACATCCCCGAGTCCAAGGGGAAGAAGAGTTGCAAGATATGATCACCATAGGAGAAGTCCACCTCCTAGACTTTCTAGACAACCCTCCCAATGAGTACACCATAGTTCACAACAAGGAGGGAGATATGTTAATTTGGACACCATGGACTTTATGGCTATACAACAAGAGCCATCTTTCCAAGCCTATGTTGAAAAATATGTGGAACAAAACAAAGACCAATTCTTGGAAAGTCTAATTAACAAAGGTTCCAAAGTTCCCTTTGATTTTGATGTGGACAGGAAGGTGAAGAAACAAGAACCATCCACCCATGAAGTGATCAAACAATTGCAAAGAGATATGGACAACATGAAGGCTCCCAAAAATACATTCAACTTGGATTCTATTTGTCCCAATCCTATTGACAAGAGTGTTGTAATGATTGATTTTCCTAAGAAAGTGGAGTTTCCCACATATGACAAATATGATGGCATTGGTGATCCCCATGATCACGTTAGGAAATTATACATCATGAGTTTCTCTTTCCACCATGAGGATTCATATTTAATGAGATTATTCCCTAGAAGCCTCAAGGGACAAGCAATGGAGTGGTTCACCAATCTCACTCCCCCACTCAAAACATTCAAAGAGCTTGTGGAAAGGTTTGTACAACATTTTTCCTATAACTTGACATGATCTGTCACAATGCTTGATTTGTGTAAACTTAAGCAAAATCAAGGAGAGTCATTTGTTGCATTTTTGCAAAGATGGAGGTGCTTATGTGCAAAATATCCAAGAACTATTCCAGAGGAGGAGCGAATTGATATTATTGTGAGCAATTTGGTCCTCAAACTGAGGTATGAAGTTAGGAAGATCCCTTTCAACTCATTTGACACCATGGTTGAAGTCGCTTGTCATATTGAAGATGTCTTAAAAGAACAAGGAATTTTGGCAAAATCAACAAATAATAACAATAGCCAAAACAACAACAGTAATAATGGAAATAAGGACAAGAAAAATTATTGGAATAAGAATAAACAAGTGGTCAATGATGGCATTGTTGACTCATCCCAACCTAAGAATGAAGTCCTTAATCTTTCCAAAGTGGTTCAAGCCATGAAGTTACAAGTCTCCTCAGAACAACAAGCTAGTAAGCCAAAGTATCAAGGAAGGTCAAAAATAGGAGAAAAGGAAATTTACAAAACTTGGGGATTCTTATGTGGATATCTTTAAGACACTCCTTGCTCATAATCTGGTGCAACCTCAAGACCCTTCCAAGTTCCACATTCCAGAGACTAAACCATACTAGTGGAATGAAAAGGCCTATTGTATTTACCACAATGGAATCAGACATGACATTGAAAATTGCTTTAAGCTTAAACACCTTGTCCAAGACCTCATTGAGAGTGGTGACTTGCAAGTAGATGGTTTAACCTCAAATTCTGATCACAAAGCTTTTAAAGAACCCTTTCCAAAGTATGAGAAAGGAGAAGTTTCCACCACCAACAACAACAAGAATGGCAAGGCAACAGTCAACTACACATGTCCTAAAGCTGATAATGTGATCAATATTCTTGAGGTGGTTGAGGAAAATATCAATATGATGAGGAAAAAGAATGATTGTGAAGATAACTCAAGAAAAATGCCTAATGAAGGACCCATAGTTGTATTAACAGGACCTAACTCACATAGGGAGTCTCAATCTCTTCATGCCATTACTAGAAGTCAAGCTAGTCAAATTCCTATTATCATTAGAGGTCCTAATTCCAGCAAGCCTAGGCAGTCTTCCTCTAAGCAAGCTCCTTCTAAATCTATTTTTGGTCCCGAGCTCAATTACAACCTTGTCGATCAACTTCAACGTACACCGGGTTAGATTTTTATATTTGAACTCTTGGAATTAGCCCCAAGACACAAGTGTGTCCTCGAGGATGCTTTGCGAGCAGCCAGTGTCCCCAACAAATTAGATGTGGATCAATTCCAAAACATGGTCAACCATTTGGCTAGCCCTCATTTCCTCACTTTTTTAGAAGAAGATGACAAATCCATAAGTCACCCACATAACTTGGCCTTACACATAGAAGTCATGATTCATAAAACCCATGTTAGGCACGTGTTGATAGATGGGGGTGTGGGGTTAAACATTTGTACTATCATTTTGTTGAAGGCTTTAGGATATTCCAAAGAGGTTATTGACACAAGGAAAAAGGTCACAATCAAAGCGTATGATGAAGTAGAAAGGAGTTCTAAAGGATTAGCAATTTTACCAATTTGTATTGGTCCAGTGGAAAAGGATATTTTATTTTAGATTGTTGATGTTGGACCTTTAGCCTACAACATTTTTCTAGGTAGGCCATGGATTCATGAGATGCAAGCAGTTCCATCAACATATCACCAGTGTGTCAAGTTTCCTCATAATGGTGTAGAAATTTGCATACCTGGGGATAGCACTTTATCAGTGAATAACATTTCCACAGGATCACATGTACCTTTGAATAGGGAAGCTGATAGTTCTAATGTCTCACTTGATCAATGTAAGGGTAAATTTAAGACCTTAGACCTTAGCATGGGAGATTACAAGATTGATTCTTTTACAAAGTTTCCAATCTCTCCTAGGTCTTATGGGAAGCCTTCACTAGATATGAAGCCCTCTTCGTCAACCATGACACTATTTGGAAAGTTTGTTGAGTCTTCAGTTCCTATTCAGGAAGAGAAAGAGGAAGTTTCCGTCAGAGATTGGATTTATCATGAGGAAAAATATCAACACAATGAAAATTTTATCCTTCTCCTAAAGCTTATGGGAGAGGGTACATGTTAATGAAAAACATGGGATATCCGGGACATGGTCCCCTTAGTCACAGATTGGATGCTAGGGTTGAACCTTTAGATCATGCACTTTTTTCATGAAGGGATAAATCAAAAAAGGGTTTAGGCTTTGAAAGTGAGAAACTAAAAGATGCTATTGTCCTAGCTGTGATGGACAATGATTTTGATTCTGAATACACACCTGATTTAACTAATCAACAAGATATGATGGAAGATTGGGTGCCATCAACTGATCTCCTTTAGGGAGATTCTCAAAATTTGAAAATTAATAGTCCTCCTATCCCGGCTGTGATGGATAGTGACTACATGAATGCTAGGTTAACCATGGAAAGTGTCACCACCTTAGCTGCAATAGGTGGTACCAATTTGGATACTTTTGTGGTTCAACAAATTGCTCAAGAAGGGGAGATCCTAACCAACCTTGAGGCTTCTACATCATGAGGCCCCAATATTGATTCAGAGACAGATTCACATGAGTTCGAATGGGACTCACTTTCAGATGCAACAATAGACTTGGATATCAATGTTATTTAAGCTTATAACACCCAACCTGACGTAGTTGTTGAGTCAAGTGTAGGGCTAGAGGATTGGACTCCTCGAATTGCCTTAGTGGACGATACTTTGTTAGGTAGGACAAACCTTGATTTGGGTACTTTAGAAGGGAACTTGATAAATTCTGAATATATGGTCACCAAAAATGATACCCATCACATCCACAATATTGAACCAGTCATTGACCTACCCCTTGTCAATCGCCATTTGATTGATTGGTCTAAAATCTCACAAGTGCCACAAATGTTGACCTTTCAGAATGACTATGAGATCGCATGTTACCTTAATGCTATTGAACTAGTAGTGTCTTCCACCAGTGAGCCAACTACGAGCATGACTGAGCCTAATATTAAGTACCTCAGTATTAAAATAAAAGAGAAAAAGAAAAAGAATAGGTGTTCTGATGGCGAAAACCACTTTGTGGTGGTATCAGAACCAAAAATAGTAAAAAGAAATGACGTATCTGAGGGTGAAAACCTCTTTGAGGCACCCAAGGATGGGGTACTTAATAACTTGCCCAGTTATTTTCAGGACAGATCATCAGTGTTGATTAAACCAACAAAACCAGTTAATTTGAACATAGAAGAAGCTCCTCAAATAGTTCATCTTGCTCAGTCTTTATCAAAAGAGGAAACCAAGGCATATATACAATTCCTACAAAAGAACAAAATCAATTTTGCATGGACTTATTCAGACATGCTAGGACTTGACACTAATCTAATAATGCATCACTTATCCATAGCTCCAGGGGTCAAACCAGTGAAATAAAGATTAAGAAAAATGCATCCACATGTAGCTCTCCTCATCAAAGTAGAATTAGAAAAACTTTTGAGAGCTGGATTTATCAGAGCCATCGATTATGCAAAATGGATTTTAAACATAGTACCAGTTTCCAAGCATGATGGATCCATTTGAGTTTGTACATATTTTAGAGATTTAAACAAGGCATGCCCTAAGGATGACTTTCTACTCCCAAACATTGATATGATAGTGGACATGACAGGCGGCTATGAAATATATTCTCTAATGGATGGTTTCTCAGGATATAATCAAATTAAAATAGCTCCCGAAGACCAAGAGAAAACAACGTTGACATGTGCATGGGGAACCTATTGTTGGAACGTCATGCCATTTGGGTTAAAGAATGCAGGGGCTACATACCAAAGAGCTATGACCACTATTTTTCATGACATGATGCACAAAAACATGGAAGATTATGTGGATGATACCCTGGCAAAATCAAGAAAAAGGGGTACACACCTTACCAATTTGGAAGTAATTTTAGATCGCATGGAACAATTTCAACTCAGATTGAATCCAAAGAAGTGTGCATTTGGTGTCACCTCAGGAAAACTTTTAGGATTTATAATATTAGCAAAAGGTATAGAGGTTGATCCTGAAAAGGTCCAAGCAATTTTAGATATGCCACCTCCAAGAAACATTAGTCAGATGAGAAGTCTTCAGGGACATCTTCAATCAATTAGGAGGTTTATTTCTTAGCTTGTAGATAGAGCACAACCCTTTAATAAGACATTGCATAAGGGTGCTTCTTGTGTTTGGAATGAGGATTGTCAAAAGAGCCTTGATCAAATTAAACAGTACTTGGCTAGTTCTCCAATTTTGATGCCTTGTATTCCAAGGAAGCCTTTGATTCTATACATTTCAGCTACAGACACTTCCTTGGGGGCATTGTTGGCTTAGTTAGATGAAAATGAGAAAGAAAGGGCCGTATACTACATATGTCATACTCTTGTATCCTATGAAGTCAATTATAACAATATTGAAAAGTCTTGCTTAGCTGTGGTGTTTGCTTCTCAAAAGTTGTGACATTACATGCTAGCTCATACTACAGACTTGATTGCTAAACTTGATCCTCTAAAGTACTTAATTAGTAAGGCTGCTCTCATGGGTAGGCTTGCTAAGTGGATGATGGTGTTATCAGAATTTGACATAGAGTACATTGAAAGAAAGGCCATAAAGGGGCAGGCTATTGCAGACCAACTTGTTGATTTTTTAGTTAAGGATAGCGTGCCTATACAAGTGGAATTCCCAGATGAACATAGACTACATATCACAGCTCGCACCTGGAAAATGTTCTTTGATGGCTCCAATATGCAAAATGGGTCAGGTGTGGGAATATTGTTTGTTTCTCCACATGGATACACTATACCAAAGTCATAAAACTACTTTTTCCATGTACAAACAATATCACAGAATATGAAGCATTAACCAATGGATTGAAACTAGCTATAGAATGGAATATAACTAAGTTGCATGTTTTTGGGGATTCACAATTAATAATCAATCAAGTCAATGAAGAGTATCAAACCAAAGATGACAAGTTAATAACCTATAAGAAGATGGTCAATTCTTTGAGACGCTGTTTCACTTTTGTGACATTTCAGCAAATCCCTAGGATAGACAACAAAGCTGTAGATGCTATGGCTACATTAGCTTCACTTTTGCAATTGGAGCAGCATGAGTCCCGATTTGAGTTCCTGGTGGAAGAACTACATTACCCTATTTTTGATTCACCTAAAAGCCAAGTCATTTGTACCCTTGTCACACATGAGTCCTCCCTATATGGTGCTATCTATTCATATCTCCGTGATGGCATCATCCCTGATACTTTCAATCGATCTGAACACAGAAACCTAATTCGAAATGCCTCTCGCCATACCCTCATTTATGGTGATCTATATAGGAGGGGTTTTGATGGGATGCTTCTTAGGTGCTTAGAAAAGGAAGAATTCAACCAAACATTAGTTGACATTCATGAGGGCATTTGTGGTGGACATTCTAATGGTCTTGCCATGGCCTGTCGATTGCTTAGGGCGGGGTATTACTAGCCCATAATGCAAGTAGATGCAGTAGCATTTTCTAAGTCTTGTGAGAAATGTCAAAAACATGGCAACCTGATTCATGCTCTAGGTAGGGTGCTAATTCCTTCTATTTCTTATTGGGCATTCTAGCGATGGGCCTTTCACCTTTTTCGGCAAATTCACCCCAACTCATCAGGTGGACATAAGTTTATCATCACGGCTACTAATTATTTCAAAAAATGGGTAGAGGCAGTCCCTCTTTCTGTTGCCTCAGGCAAAACAGTTTCACTCTTTATCCTAAATCATATTATTTTCTGATTTGGAGTGCCTGCTGAGATTATTACTTATAATGGAGGTCAATTCAAGAACAAGGACCTAAAGCATTTATGCAAGAAGTTTAAAATTAAGAAACATTGGTCCTCTATCTATTTTCCATAGGGAAACTGACAGGCAGAAGCCTCTAATAAAACCATTCTTAAGATTCTTCATAGGACAGTGCACAAGAATGGTAGGGATTGGCACTTGCAAATCAATCCAGTACTATGGGCTTATAAAACAAGCATTCGCACACCTACAAGAGCCATGCCTTTTTCCCTTACCTATGGCGCTGAAGTGGTATTACCTTTAGAAGTAGTGATCCCTTCACTTAGAGTCTCACTCAAAGGTTTGATTATAGATGAGGATTACCATGACATGAGGTTACAAGAACTAAAACTTCTAGATGAGAAACATAAGGCTTCCTTTGATCACATGAGAGTATATCAGAAGCGTATGTCCAAGGCATTTAACAAGAAGGTTCACCCTAGTGAGTTTCAGATAGGTGATCTTGTTTTGTGAGAGAATCCTAAGAATCAGTAGAACAGAGAACAAAAGGGCAAGTTCAAACCCAATTGGCTTGGACCATACATTATTACAACAGCTTTTGGTACAAGTGCATATTTACTGTCGAATGAAGATGGAGAACAGCTCCCTGAGCCCATCAACATTTTGCACCTAAAGAATTTCTATCCTTGATGCCCATTTCTATTTGGGGGCATCCTTTGTACATATTTTATGATCCTGAAAAAATACCAATTTTTTTTTATATATGATTCTGAAAAACTCCTAAAAAGCATATAAAGTCCTAAAAAAGAGCATCTTAGAGAAAACCTAGCAATAGGTGCTTTGATGTCTCATAAAAAAAATTAAAAAAATTTAAAAAAAAAAATTAAAAAAAAAATAAAAAATAGAAAAAGTGCCTTGGTGAAAACCTAGCAATAGGCACCTTGGTAGTAAAAATACAAAAAATAAGAAAAAAGGAAAATAAGAAAAATTGCAATAAAATCCAAGTGGTGAAAACTTGGAAACAGGCGCTACTTGAGGCCTTTGCACTCCTATTTGTTAGCATGCATCCTTGACACTTAGCCACTCTCCGTCATGCCTTGACCTTATTTGACTTGGTCTGAAATTGGTCTTTGTCTTTGTCTAAGGGGCATACCTATTAGCATAAGTCTTTTAGGTGCATTTGTCTCTTGGGGCATTTCACAACAGGTGTTTTTCAACACCACCCCAAACAGTGTTTTCCAACACTACCCTTGCGTCGAGTGTTTCTTAACACTTATTAGATGTCTTTCCCAATAGTCTAAGTTTGATGCGATATTTCTCATTTGCAGATGCGATACTCAGAGTTTGACTCTATAACCAACACACATGCACTTAAACAATCAACTCGTTGAGATATGATGACTTCATTTTTCTTTGTGTGCTGTCTATGACGATTTCTTTGATGAGTGGTCTCTCCCTGAGAAGTTTTTGATGATGCATAGCTAGAAGACTGAGGGTATGAGAATATGTTTTATTTCTTTATCTGCTTGTGGGTATAATGTTTTGATCCTAACTGTCATGAGCATTTATGCTAGTCTTACTTGACACTATGGATTGACAAGGTATTATCCTTGACTGTTTTGCGAGTGCATGCTTCTAGTTATCCTAACTTTCATGTGTCTTGATACAAGCATAGTCTCACCATATCAAACTTAGGTAATCTCACTACTCTAGTCATCTTGACCTATATGTCTTTGATGCCTAGGTGAGATTTTCACATTTCTATCTGATAAAGATCATATTCATATCCACATAGTTATGCTAGTGTGCATTGTATGATCTTACTACGCTACCAATAACGCTCGATGATGATAATTAGATGTCTATAAGTGTTGTGACCTTGCAAGTCAACCACTCTCATAGTAGCTTACATTCTTAGGTTCATCATAGTTTAGTTTTTGCATCTTGCATATGGGGAGAGCTCTCCTTTTTATCATCTACAAACTAGTAGGTCAACTGTGCTCATTTTTTGATTCTTTTTTATCATAATTTTCATTTCTGGTCTTTCATGTCACATCATTTTCTATCCATTTCGGACTCAAAACCAAAATCTGAGTTGCATTGACTGACCATTTGAGGCACAATTCTTTGATTTTTGATGGAATTTCTTCCTTTCCATGTCTTCAAAACTTCTAGTCTTTCATTCACCCCTTTCGCTTCCTCTCTCTGAGGTTTGACTTAATCTTTATCCTATATCTTTCCTAGTCAAACCTAGTCAACCTGGGGCATATCTTCACTATTTGATGGTTATCTTATCATGCTCCATCCTTCAATTATGATTCATTATGATTTGATCAAATCTTTTATCAATTCATTGTTCTCCTCTATTTGATTTCGATTTTGACTCCGAAGGGGCAGTATTTATGGGATTCTCATCCCTGATTTCCTTGATTCTCTTGATTCAGACATCTTTTGTGAGTTTTTACTCAAATTTGAGATTCTTATCTCTTACTTTGAATGTGATCCTGAATCAACCTCATGTTCAAAGGCCTTTGTTTATGTTTTGTCGGGGTGTGATCCCAAATCGATCTCACATCTGAGTTATTTTGTGATCCCAAATCGATCTCACATTTCAACTTCATTCTTTGACTACATGTGTTCCCAAATCAATCACACATTAGTCAAAGAGGGGCAAATGTATGCACCCTAAAATGGTCACCTAGACTTTGGGCCCCCATTTCTGCAATTTATCAAATCCTTGGATCAATATTTTCAAATATCAACAAAATCAATTATATCAATTTCCTTGATCAAATCATAATCAATTTGATATTTCCTAAGGTTTGAGCCTTATTTAATTTAAAAGAAGAAATAAAAATAAAAATCTTATTTAATTAAGAGAACATGCTCTCTTTTAATTAAATAATAAAATCATTTTATTTAATTAAAAGGAATTTCCTCCCCTTTTATTTAAATAAAAAATCTCCACTTTTCTTCTTATCCTATGTTGCACAAATAAAGCATTTAATTCTTATTTATAAAGAAAAAAAAAAGAAAAAAAAAAAGAAAAGTGCTTTTGCCTCACATGGACATAAATTAAATGTTCAACATAAAGTAAATGCTTCTAATTTTCTTATTGGAGGATATTTGTGCACAAGGATCAAGCTTCTTTTTTTCTCCATCATTGATTAAATCTTTTGCCTCTTAATCTCCATCGTCCATTGATTTTTCATTTCCTATAAAAGAAGAGCTCTCTTCTTCATTTCCATATCTATTCTCTTTTATGCTATTATTATGCTATAGGTTTTCTAAGTCATTGAAGCTTTTGGAGATATTCTTGCATCAAGTTTTGAAGATTTGGAGCATCATTGGCATTCATCTTGCATCAACATCACATCCTAGCTTGCATCATAGTTGCATCATCGTGGTATCATTTCCTTTCATGTTTTAGATTAATCTCACATAGTTTAATTAGAGGGTTTGTAACTCTTTCATTTCTATTTTCATAGCTTAATTGCATCTTCATCCTCATAGATTAATTTTCATTCTCATATAGATTTGCATTGCATTGCATTCATATTGATTTTATTGAAGATATTGGCATTCATGCCATTGTTTTCATTGTGAATCTCTCATTGTATGGTTGACTAGCAAGGTCATGAGTTTATAGCTCTAACTGAGAGAAATTTTACAAATCTTACAACTCCATGCATAGAGAGCTATGGATCGATTTGTGAGGGCTCATTCTTGAGTTTTCTTGTATGTAAGGATTCATAGAAGTGTGGTCACATTTTCACCATACAAGTACTGGTTCATTTGTAGGGACATTGTTGTTGAACAAGAACAATATGGTTCTGTTAAAA
This sequence comes from Chamaecyparis obtusa, assembly GCA_027943335.1. Lineage (NCBI taxonomy): Eukaryota > Viridiplantae > Streptophyta > Pinopsida > Cupressales > Cupressaceae > Chamaecyparis > Chamaecyparis obtusa. Next base: position 673,229 of record BSBK01000136.1, on the reverse strand, counting down.
CTACCAAAGCTTCCAAGCGCTTTAAAATTGTTATTATTTATAGTGTAATTGTAGTTTACTTATACATAACTCATTTTGGACTGATAATCCCCTGATATTTTTGTAGGAAATGATTGTTTTTATGATCATCTTTTTGCAATGACATTGAAGCTATTTGGGCCCACCATACGTAAACAGTACGTAGCTTCATAATATTGGTACAATATTTTTCTTATCTTCCATTTATTGTACTATATTAAAGTTGTGATATCTAAAAATTTTGTTTTTTGAAAAAATATGGAATGATTAGGATGCTAACTTAAAAAATCAGCTCATTAAATCTTTAGAGGACCTCTTTGGAAATTTATTTTTTATAGAGTCATGATTCTTAAAAGAGCATCCAAACATATAAAGATTGTGAGGGACCAATATTTAAGGGCTCTAAAGGATAACCCAAATTACGAGTGTCCTCCTATGATTCCACTGATGGAGGGGAATGAAATAATGGGAGATGCAAAAGAGAAAAGGCTAAAGGGTAGTGGAATTCAACCAGAAGATGGCAAAAGGAGGTATGTTGTGATAGTATTAAGTAGAATCTAATCATGCACTAATTAGTGATCTTTGTAAAAATATAATCTAACATGTTTCAAACTTTTCATAGACTGCAAGACACATCAAAAGCCACACAAGCGAGATTAACAAAGGTTGGCCAACACAAACTTGGCTCTGGTGGCTATATGAAACTTCACTCTTGACTTGTAAGTAGTAGCATTGGGATTTCATAAAAAAAATTTATATATAAGGTTGCAAACAATTTTGTTTAATCAAATCATACATGTAAAAGTGACAATATTAAACAAAAAATACAGGGCACAAAATTCAATGTAGAGCCCACAGATGAAGACAAGAGATGTCATGCCCCTAATAGTCCTAGGCTTCACTTTTAAATTCTATGTTCTGGTTTGGTTTTCTAGTTATTATTTTTGCACTTTTTGGAACAATATTTTTTGTTAGATTACTTTGAGGTTGATTTATGGCATCATTTATCTAACCTTGCTGGGTAATCAGGTTTTATCATAATCTGATCCTCAGAATAAGAATGCTTCATTATTATTATTTCTGGTTAATTTTGTGGACTACCTAATTTTATTTTAAAATTTCAATGTTATTGAAAACATTTATACTTCTGAAGGTAATTTTGTTGAAATAATATTGATACAGAATAGTAATTGTTTTCAGTTAAAATGGTGACTGATTTATGTGGATAATATAGTTGATTTCATCAATATAAATTCAAAGTTAGTAAAGCCTAACTATTTGTTAGATTGTTAGTATCCTAAATTTCTAAGTGTTAGTGTTTATACAATGATTGTTAGTAATGTTAGATGTTAACCTTAGACTTGACTGAACTTAACTTATGGTATGATAAAGTGATTCCTAAAACCTAAGTTAAAACCTAAACGCATCTGAAATGATTCTTAAGTTTCTTAACCAATGTCTAAACCTATATACATTACTTCTGCACGGCATTGAATTGACATGGGCTACTTCGAATGTAGTGGGCATTTACTATTAGCAGGTTTTTGGGTTTTGGGAGCAGTACTTTGCATGACAAATGGCATACAACGTATCACTCACTCTACTGGAGATAAGCTCAAACTTAATGAGCTCGCAGAGTCATTCATTTGGTATTCTGCCATTAGCTCTGGTGAAGAGTTTCAACTGCTAAATGACTCCAACATCGACCATGTATTGCTGCGATTATTTGGTTAAACGGTTGGTCATGGACGAGATTTCTGGCTCCACTTTGTTCGATAAAATGGATGAATTGTCCAAGTTTTATTATGGAAAATTTTTCCTTTTTTTTTTCACAGTCATTTGCAATATTCTCTGTTGCTATTACCACCATCTCTGTATCAGCATCATTTGCTCCATTTGCATGTTATTTTGGTTTGTTGCTCTGTGTGTTGGCTTGTTTTAGAGCAAGGTATTGCAATATAGAAGCTCGCCTATCAGGGAGAGAGAATTTGGGAGCAAGGTTCACCAAGTTTCAAATACCCACACACTGATAACAAGTAGGAGGCTTTTCTTCATCCCTATTCTCATTACTATTTTGAAAGTTTCATGATTAATGTGGATGCATTTCGGTTTTGGTGGCTGAATGTTGTTATGTCTCTTCAATCTGCTTGCACAGTCATTTAGGGTTATATCCCAAATGTCATTGTAAGTAGGTTGTAGGGGTATGAATAAGCTTTTTCTTTAGAAGTTATTCTGATAATTTTGGACAATGGGTATCGATGAAAACTATTGCTTTCACTTTTGTTAAATTTAATATAGTTGTCAAAGAAATTGGGGTGCATGTATGAAATAGAAAATTATGTATTTAGTATATCTCGATTTGGGGGTTTATTAAATTATGATTGTCGAGTTTCTTGTTATGAGTATTACCTGTGTTTAAGGAAACTTGCAACATTATTTTGTTATTCATTGTACTACATGCTTTATGATGCTCGACTGTTATTGTTTGGGTTGTCAGTTTATGGCATACACATGTTGATTAAATTCCCATGGTTCATTTTTGTCATAACTTCTTTTGTTAAGAGATGCATTCTCGGTTTAAAACTACTATCATGTTGTAGAAATACATAGTATTGTTGGTATTACTTTCCTGTGGTGTTGGCTGTTAATATTTTGGTTGTCAGCCTTAGGGTTTGATCATTTCTTGAGTTGAACATTTATGTTTCATAATCCATCTGAATGGCAACTATCATATTATGTGTTTAATGATGTTGTAAAATTTGGGCTATGCCCTAATTGTTAATAGACATAAACAAAAAACACCTGTCAGTAATCAGTTTATAGTTCACCAGTTTGGTACTATGAATTGTAAAGTTGCATTTTGGGTTAGTAGCATTGTTTGGTTATTTGTTAACTATTATCAAATTTCCTTATGATTTATGAATTTGGGTTGATTCGTTTGATGACCTTCATAATTTCTAGTGTTTGTCTTTCTTATGAGACTGTAAGTTGTATATCCGCTCATCTTAATTGGTACTTAGTTCTCTTTTGGCACAGATTAATGTTGACACTTAGTTATGGGCATTTAAGGAATGGAATGAACCAATAAAGTTTTGAATTTTGTTTTTCTCATTCATCATGGGAATTAGGATGTGTGTATAGCCATTCCTTTTGGTAGCATCCGTAATGTTATGTTTATTGCAGAAAAACCCAGGATGGTCGACAACAAATTTGTCTATCTTTGTAATTCTTGAAAAGTCTATGCTTATCTTAAGGCAGTGAATTAGCTTTAAGTGAAGGATGAATTACGATTTTGATAAGTCAACAGTCACAATACTTATTAAATTTTATGTTAGAATTTTCACCTTGACTGTATAGATGTTGTCTACTGAGTCATATGGAAGACTTAATGAGGTCGACAGTATTAAGAGGTCGATAATAACTTATATTAGATATGTAGTTTGTTAAGCTGAATTAAATAATAAGATAATTATGATGTTTTCTCAGGTTTGGGTCTGTGAATGGTAATTCATAAATTTCAAATTTAATTTTCATTTAATTAGAAATAGATCTATGAACTACTATTTGGTAAATAAAATATGGATGATTTGTTTACCATTCTGAAATATTATTTAGGAGGTTATATAATTATATACATGCAGGAGTATGTATATGTATACACAAGCCGTGGTGTATACATATACAAATGCCGACATGTATATAAAAGTATGAACTTATAAATAATAGAACAGGATGTAAAGCAAATTTATTTATATTTAATTGTAGTTTAGCAAACTTATTTAATTGTTAAAATGTAATAAGTTCATGTAAGTTTTCTGTAATGATTTAGTTGATATCTGATTATGATTAGTTTTGTTTCTATTTAATGTAATTATGATTTCAATGTGAAAATTATTTATTATACCTTTTCAGATGTAATGCTGTTTTAATGTAAGGAAGGTTATTATTTGAATTGTTTTGTGATGAAATAAGTATTATGGATTATTTTTCTATTGGAGGACAAAATGCTTAATTATGTATGTTGTGGTAATAAGAAAACATGGATCTATTTGGAATTTCTGATTGTCGTTTCAATTTTATTATTGATGCAATAGAAATGGTATTTTTAGTTGAAATTGGATAATGTAGTTTATTTCGTTTCAATTAATATTGCTAGATCATGTGTTTTGAGATAATGCAAGTGTGATCGTTAGATTGGGTGGTTGACACTAGTCTAGTAACTTGTGGTAATAGAATTTCTGTCAGTTGCGGCTGACACTAGTCTATAACCTTATGGGAATGAATTTCTGTTAGTTATTTAATTAAGTGATGATTATAAAATTCATGGGCTATGGGTTTCATTTAATAAGATAAAGCATTATGGTTTCAACTGGCATAATGAATTACTATGAGGTTTCCTTATGGTCACATGGCGTAGATTCTTATGTAGACACCCATGAACTAATGGATCATCACCTTGTCATTTTCTTTGCGAGTTTATTTCTATTGGAAAAGAAATACTATACTTGCTGATTTTGGTTTAAAAGGAATGGGATTATGTTATTAAATTTTTGGTCATATCTGTATTAAACTGCATATTTAATATGTGAATTCTAACCTTTATGTTGCAAATTTCTGGAGGTTTTCCATTTTCTTAGTCATTGTGACTAAGCTTTTTTTGCATCTATGTTGTGTCTATCTTTGATTTCAGGTTTATAGATGGATAAAACAATGAATATGGGACAATGGTTAGCAACTGTGAAAATCTTTGGAAAACAAATTATTTCCTGGTTCTTAATTATCAGAACAGTTCTTAAGATGTATAGGAATAGTTGTTAATTATTTTGTACTATGATAAATATGTATTTGATTCAAGAGTATGTTTGAATACTCTCTTGTAAATCAAAAGTTGATACTGATTGTGGAACTTAATAAATCAGTTCTTTTGTTATTGGTTTTCTGAATGGATTTAAAAAAAATAAATTATTCTGCTTCTTTTTGGTTTTATTTGGATGCTTTGCATGTTTGTATCAGTTAGTTTAGAGGGGTGTTACATTTGGTATCAGAGCCAAGTTTAAACACTAGGGGCTCGGGGTTTAAAAGGGTTATATCTCTTTACTTCTGTTATTGATTTTATTCCTCTTTTATTTATTTAAGGTCTTGAGCATGCCTCCTGTCACAAGAGGTGCCCGTGGGCGTGGTGACCCAGTTGATGCCAGTGTTGACAGAGGCAGGGGCAGACGTCGAGGACGTGGCCGTGGAAGAGGGCATGGTCATCAAGGAGTGCTTGGAGTTGATCAAGGTGATCAAGGAGACCCTCAAGCTGAAGTTCTCCAATGGATACTTGATAGACTTGATGATATTGAAGCAAGGAACAATGTTCCTGTTGGGGGAGCAGATGCTCATATTGCTCAAGTTCCTAATGCAAACCCGGCTGTAGCTGAGAATCCTGTCTCAAGGGCTCAGTTGAAGGACCTTTCTAAGTTTAAAGGACCTATTTTTTATGGAACTGAGGAAGGTACTGCTGCTGAAGCATGGCTTCTAAACATTGAAAGATGTTTCATACTCCATGATTATCAGAGTAATGTAAAGGATTGCTGGACTGTCATGCAGCTCAGATCCTTTGCTTCCATATGGTGGAACATGGAACTTGAGTGTCTTGGAGTCAATATCTCTCAAGTCACTTGGGAATTGTTCATTGAAAGGTTCTATGAGAGGTTCATGTCAGAATACTGGCAGCAGACCAAATCTGAGGAAATCTTCAATATCTCTCAAGGTAATTCTGCAGTGGATATGTATGAGAGGAGATTCTTTGAGTTGAAGAAGTACTCCGATTGGGCTGAACATGAGAAGCCTTTAGTACAACACTTTATCAGGGGGTTAAATCTGAAAATCAGAGAAGAAGTGCGTAGTTTGCACCGATTCCTCATTGGATGGATTAGGAGTAGTTTTGATGCAAGACGAAAGGGTCATTGCTTATGAATCCAGGAAACTAAAGGATCATGAAGTTAACTATCCTACTCATGATTTGGAACTTGCAGCAGTGATGCATGCTTTGACCAAATGGTGGCATTTCCTCCTTGGTCAACATTTTGAGCTACATACCGATCATAGAAGTCTTGAATATTTGTTCACACAACCCAATCTTAATGCACATCAACGCAGATGGATGGAGTTTCTATGTGAATACGACTTCAAAGTGAAGTATGTGTAGGGTAAAGAGAACAAAGTGGCTGATGCACTTAGCAGAAGACGTCATGAACTCTCTTCTTTGACCCTCATAGTTGACTTGAAAGATAGGATACTTCTAAATTTGGCTACTGATCCTTGGTACTAGGATGTTAAAGTAGTGATTGAAAGTGGCAGTGTATTAGAGGGCAGATTTGAGGGTTACTCTATCAGCACTGATGGACTGATGAATTATTGAGGTAGTATTTATGTGCTAGAAGTCAGGGATCTTCGGAACCTAGTTATGACTGAAGCACTTAAGGCACCTTATTCAGCACATCCTGGTGTAAAGAAAATGCATGCTGGCCAGGTATGAAGAGAGACATTGTAGATTTTGTGGCTAGATGCTTGGAATGTTAGAGAGTAAAAGTTGAACATCAACATCCAGCTGGTTTACTTCAGTCTCACAGTGTGCTAGAATGGAAATGGGATACCATATCCATTGATTTCATAGTGGGACTACCACTTTTAGCTAGGCGACATGATGCCATCATGGTTGTTGTTGACCGATTAACCAAGGTTGCCCACTTTATTCCTGTAAGATCCACTTACAATGCTACATCTGTAGCATGGATTTATATGGAACAGGTTGTCTGGCTGCATGGGATTCCTAAGAAGATCATATCTAATAGGGATCCATTCTTTACATCTTCACTTTGGATATCTTTGCAGTGAGAATTGGGTACTCAGCTGAACTTCAATTCAGCATATCATCCCGAAACTGATGGACAAACTGAGCGTGTCAACTAGATTTTGGAGGACATGCTTAGAATGTATGTAATGGACATGTAGAGTAAATGGGAAGAGTATTTACACCTGTTTGAATTTTCTTACAGCGGTTACCACAGTTCGATTGGTATGGCTCCTTATCAAGCTTTATATGGGAGACCATGCAAAACACCCTTAAGCTGGGATAATCTTGAGGACATAATTCTTCTAGGTCCCAAGATGCTTTAGGACTTGGAACAGCAGGTAAAATGCATCAGAGAGCATCTTTCTACAGCACAGGACAGGTAGAAAAAGTATGCAGACCTACATAGGATTGAACGTCAATTTGAGGTTGGGGATAAGGTATTTCTTTGGGTTAGGCCTTGAAAAAGTCCTATTAGGTATGGTAAAGGATCAAAATTATCTCCAAGATTTGTGGGACCATTTGAGATCCTAGAACATGTAGGTCCAGTTGCCTACAGACTTGCTTTTCCTCCCAACCTTTCACGAATCCATGATGTATTCCATATTTTTGTGTTGAGAAAGTACATACCTGATATTACTCACATTCTGAATTGGAATGAACTACAGGTGGAAGGTGGCCAATTGATGGTGGAACCAGTGTAGATCATCCAGTAAAGAGAGCTAAATCTCATAGGTTGCAAGGTGGAACAGGTAAAAGTGTTATGGGATCTTAATGATGATGCATCTGCAACTTGGGAAGAAGTAGGGGCTATGAGAGCTTCACATCCTCATTTGTTTTCAGGCTTTCAGGAGTAAGCCTAGGCTGGTGGGGAAGGGTGTCATGCCCCTGACAGTCCTAGGCTTCACTTTTAAATTCTATGTTCTGGTTTGGTTTTCTGGTTATTAGTTTTGCACTTTTTGGAACAATATTTTTTGTTAGATTACTTTGAGGTTGATTTCTGGCATCATTTATCTAACCTTGCTAGGTAATCAGGTTTTATCATAATCTAATCCTCAGAATAAGAATGCTTCATTATTATTATTTCTAGTTAATTTTGTGGACTACCTGATTTTATTTTGAAATTTCAATGTTATTGAAAACATTTATACTTCTGAAGGTAATTTTGTTGAAATAATATTGGTACAGAATAGTAATTGTTTTCAGCTAAAATGGTGACTGATTTACGATGATAATATAGTTGATTTCATCAATATAAATTCAAAGTTAGTAAAGCCTAACTATTTGTTAGATTGTTAGTATCCTAAATTTCTAAGTGTTAGTGTTTATACGATGATTGTTAGTAATGTTAGATGTGAACCTTAGACTTGACTGAACTTAACTTATGGTATGATAAAGTGATTCCTAAAACCCATGTTAAAACCTAAACTCATCTAAAATGATTCTTAAGTTTCTTAACCAATGTCTAAACCTATATACATTACTTCTGCATGGCATTGAATTGACATGCGCTACTTCGAATGTAGTGGGCATTTACTATTAGCAGGTTTTTGGGTTTTGGGAGCAATACTTTGCATGACAAATGGCATGCAACGTATCACTCATTCTGCTAGAGATAAGCTCAAACTTAATGAGCTCGCAGAGTCATTCATTTGGTATTCTGCCATTAGCTCTGGTGAAGAGTTTCAGCTGCTAAATGACTTTAACATCGACCATGTATTGCCGTGATTATTTGGTTAAATGGTTGGTCATGGAGGAGATTTCTGGCTCCAATCTGCTCGATAAAATGGATGAATTGTCCAAGTTTTATCACAGCAAATTTTTCCTTTTTTTTCAAAGTCATTTGCAATATCCTCTATTGCTATTACCACCATCTTTGTATCAGTATCATTTGCTCGATTTGCATGGTATTTTGGTTTGTTTCTCTATGTGTTGGCTTGTTTTGGAGAAAGGTATTGCAATATAGAAGCTCACCTATTAGGGAGAGAGAATCTGGGAGCAAGGTTCACCAAGTTTCAAATACCCACAAACTGATAACAAGTAGGGGGCTTTTCTTTGTCCCTATTCTCATTATTATTTTGAAAGTTTCATGATTAATGTGGATGCATTTCGGTTTTGGTGGCTGAATGTTGTTATGTCTCTTCAATCTGCTTGCACAGTCATTTAGGGTTATATCCCTAATGTCACTGTAAGTAGGTTGGAGTGGCATGAATAAGCTTTTGCTTTAGAAGTTATTCTTATAATTTTGGACAATGGGTATCGATGAAAACTGTTGCTTTCACTTTTGTTAAAGTTAATATAGTTGTGAAAGAAATTGGGGTGCGTGTATGAAATAGAAAATTTTGTATTTAGTATATCTCGATTTGGGGGTTTATTAAATTATGATTGTCGAGTTTCTTGTTATGAGTATTATCTATGTTTAAGGAAACTTGGAACATTATTTTGTTATTCATTGCACTACATCCTTTATGATGCTCGATTGTTATTGTTTGGGTTGTCAGTTTATGGCATACTCATGTTGATTAAATTCGCATGGTTCATTTTTTCCGTAACTTCTTTTGTTAATGGATGCATTCTTGGTTTAAAACTATTGTCATGTTGTAGAAATACATAGTATTCTTGGTATTACTTTCCTGTGGTGTCGGCTCTTAATATTTTGGTTGTCAGCCTTAGGGTTTGATCATTGCTTGAGCTGAACATTTATGTTTCATAATCCGTCTGAATGGTAACTGTCATATTATGTGTTTAATGATGTTGTAAAATTTCGGCTATGCCCTAGCTATTAGTAGACATAAAAAAAAAACACCTATCAGTAATCGGTTTATAGTTCACCAGTTTGGTACTATGAATTGTAAAGTTGCATTTTGGGTTAGTAGCATTGTTTGGTTATTTGTTAACTGTTATCAAATTTCCTTATGATTTATGAATTTGGGTTGATTTGTTTGATGACCTTCGTAATTTATGATGTTTGTCTTTCTTATGAGACTATAAGTTGTATATCCGCTCATCTTAATTGGTACTTAGTTCTCTTTTGGCACAGATTAATGTCGACACTTAGTTATGGGCATTTAAGGAATGGAATGAACCAATAAAGTTTTGAATTTTGTTTTTCTCATTCATCATGGGAATTAGGATGTGTGTATAGCTATTCCTTTTGGTAGCATCCGTAATGTTATGTTTATTGCGGAAAAACCCAGGATGGTCGACAACAAATTTGTCTATCTTTGTAATTCTTGAAAAGTCTGTGCTTATCTTAAGGCAGTGAATTAGCTTTAAGTGAAGGATGAATTATGATTTTGATAAGTCAACAGTCACAATACTTATTAAATTTTATGTTAGAATTTTCACCTTGACTGTATAGATGTTGTCTACTGAGTCATATGGAAGACTTAATGAGGTCGACAGTATTAAGAGGTCGATAATAACTTATATTAGATATGTAGTTTGTTAAGCTGAATTAAATAATAAGATAATTATGATGTTTGCTCAGGTTTGGGTCTATGAATGGTAATTCATAAATTGGGAATTTAATTTTCATTTAATAAAAAATAGATCTATGAACTACTGTTTGGTAAATAAAATATGGATGATTTGTTTACCATTCTGAAATATTATTTACAAGGTTATATAATTATATACATGTAGGATTATGTATATGTATACACAAGCCATGGTGTATACATATACAAACGCCGACATGTATATAAAAGTATGAACTTATAAATAATAGAACAGGATGTAAAGAAAATTTATCTATATTTAATTGTAGTATAGCAAACTTATTTAATTGTTAAAATGTAATAAGTTCATATAAGTTTTCTGTAATGATTTAGTTGATATCTAATTATGATTAGTTTTGTTTCTATTTAATGTAAATATGATTTCAATGTGAACATTATTTATTATACCTTTTCAGATGTAATGCTGTTTTAATGTAAGGAAGGTTATTATTTGAATTGTTTTGTGATGAAATAAGTATTATGGATTATTTTTCTATTGGAGGACAAAATGCTTAATTATGTATGTTGTGGTAATAAGAAAACATGGATCTATTTGGAATTTCTGATTGTTGTTTCAATTTTATTATTGATGCAATAGAAATGGCATTTTTAGTTGAAATTGGATAATGTAGTTTATTTTGTTTCAATTAATATTGCTAGATCATGTGTTTTGAGATAATGCAAGTGTGATCCTTAGGTTGGGTGGCTGACACTAATCTAGTACCTTGTGGTGATAGAATTTCTGTCAGTTGCGGCTGACACTAGTCTATAACCTTATGGGAATGAATTTCTGTCAGTTATTTAATTAAGTGATAATTATAAAATTCATGGGCTATGGGTTTCATTTAATAAGATAAAGCATTATAGTTTCACCTGGCATAATGAATTACTATGAGGTTTCCTTATGGTTACATGGCATAGATTCTTATGTAGACACCCATGAACTAATGGATCATCACCTTGTCATTTTTTTTGCAAATTTGTTTCTGTCTGAAAAGAAATACTGTACTTTTTGATTTCGGTTTAAAAGGAATGGGATTATGTTATTAAAGTTTTGGTCATATCTGTATTAAACTGCATAGTTAATATGTTAATTCTAACCTTTATGTTGTAGATTTATGGAGGTTTTCCATTTTCTTAGTTATTGTGACTAAGCCCTATTTGCATCTGTGTTGTGTCTATCTTTGATTTCAGGTTTATAGATGGATAAAACAATGAATATGGGACAATGGTTAGCAATTGTGAAAATCTATGGAAAATAGATTATTTCCTGGTTCTTAATTATCAGAACAGTTCTTAAGATGTATAGGAATAGTTGTTAATTATTTTGTACTATGATAAATATGTATTTGATTCAAGAGTATGTTCGAATACTCTGTTGTAAATCAGAAGTCGATACTGATTTTGGAACTTAATAAATTAGTTCTTTTGTTATTGGTTTTCTGAATGGATTTTAAAAAATAAATTTATTCTGCTTCTTTGTGGTTTTATTTGGATGGTTTGCATGTTTGTATCAGTTAGTTTAGAGGGGTGTTACAAGAGAATAACCTTGAAGGAAGGCTATGCAGTCATGGCTACATGCCTACTCCAAGAATCCCAAAGCCATAATGAAGAATCTACTGCACCAGATGAGACATAGGTAAATTGGTCAAATGAAAAGTAAATCAAATTGAATAGTTAATTTCAAACATAAATTGACTATTTCGTGATAACTATGTGCATGACATTTCACTACAACCTTCAAATCCTACCACAAAACCTGATCATGATGAAGGCCATGATGTGCATCACAGTGTTGGAGGTATTGATTTTCTATTGGAAATCAATTACGTAATTATTAATAGAATTTAACATCTTTAATTGCAATTGGCCGTGTAACCTTTTTTTGAATATTTTAGAGCATGTTGAGCATGTTGAGGTGGCGGAAGATCAAAATGTTATTGTACATGATGATGTGGCATTTTCAGGTAAAGAAAAATGCATGTTATGTTCTACTAGTTAATGAAATACATGTAACCATAAAAAAAAGTATGTGAATTTAACCCATTTACTTGTTATTGCAACAGACCCCCCTTTAGTGCAGCAACATCGTCTTCCTCGAGACATGAGGAAGCATCATAATTTGAGATCACAACCACAAGAGGAGGAAGACAATATTGATGCTCCTATCAGCCTTTACTTAAATAAGAAATCTAAGAAAAACCCAAAAAATGAAATGATTTCTTAAAAATGCTCTTTGATAAAACTTGTTTGATTAACTTTGTTGGATAATGAAAGAACGTTGTTTTAAGTAATTATCTATGAATTTTGTGTATTAATATTAAATTATATGTCATGTTAATGAATATTGTTATCTGTTAATGAATTCTTGATTAGTGTTGCGTATTAATGAATGTTATATCATATTAATGAATGTTATGTGATTGTATTGATTGAATGTTATAGTTCATAAATGGATGAATGAAGTGTGTAATTAGATATTAATGGGGAATTTAGATTGATGTTAGGGGGAGGGGGGGTGAGGCTAGATTAGCTTCCACCTTCATGTGGTTGGCCTTGTTAAGTAGAGAATATTAAATTATTCTCAAAACTAAGTGAAGCTCAAACTAACATACCTTCATTATTTAATCAATTTCATTCATTCTAGGTCTTTTCTCATAAGTGCATTTTGAATGTGTCATTGTCAGGCAACTATCAAATAAAAAATTAGAAGGGCCAATAGTCAACTTCTCATTGTCATTGTCTAGCATGATTTGGCTTCATTTTGTGTAAGTATTCTCATATTGAATGTGTCAACCTCTCTTGGCCTAATGTGGATTATTTCATTGGTTTTTGTTTTTGAGTAGGTGAAGTCTTAAATTAGATATCAGTTGGATCTATAAGTAGCATAGATATTCTATAGCTAATAGCCTAATACACCCATGTGAATAAATTTACTTGTTGTCCCCTTAGGATTTACTTAAGCAAACAGTCCTTATGTGCTCAAAAATTAGTTGATTTAGTACTGCAATTGTAGATGATTGTATGCATGAATTCAATGACAAGAACTGAACATTAAGAAATAGAGCAATAACACAAGATAATACTGCAGAGAAGCATGATGTGGTGAAAACTCTTGCACAAAAAGGTTGTACCTATTGAAGATTTAAATGCCTATCTATTTAGGTCTTTGCAAATGATGACTTGATGCAGTTAAGTATCGAGCACCTAGTGAAGGGTGGCTAATCCAAGAAGCCATGCATGCACAATGATGATCTCTTAAAAGCAGAATTACAACTCTGAATAACAACATTCCATTTCTTCATTGGTCAAATCTATTACAATCTTTTTAATGATGGTTCTCTTTATGATGTTTGTAATTTTTTGGATTTTCATTTGACCATCCTCTGTGGTTATTAATTGACTTATCTTGTGCACACTGTTGCTCATCCAATGCCCTGGTGGGCCAAATGTTTAGTTGGATTCCACAAACATTGTATAAATATTTTTTGTCATTGTTTCTCTAGTAAATATATTTGTGTCCATTGAGTCCTATTATTCCCTTGAATGTTTTATTGAGTAATATAAGTTGTGGAACTTTGTTGGTTGACTTTGTTTTTGAAATGGTGTGGGAACTATTTGAAACATGGGCATTGCTCTTGGAAGGGTTTACATTTCTTATTATTTTTTTTGGAACTTTTAAGCTCTATGATAATGCTTGTCATCCTTATATGGTAGGCAAATGAATCCAAGAAGGAAGCTTTCAAGAAATATTTGGAGTCAAGTGGTGTGCTTGATACCCTCAAAAAAGCTTTGTGGCAATTCTTCTTATATGATGAAATGCTAAATCTAGAAAATTAATTTGTGAATTTGCATCTATTTGTGAGATAATATATTAATATTGGTAGTTCATCTTATATGATGAAATGATGATTTTAGAAAATTAGTTTGTGAATTTTCATCCATTATTTTTGGATGCCTGAATGTTATGTTTTCCTTGTGAGGATTCAAATTAGTTTGATTGATATGATCTTCAAAATGGTGTAGTAGTCTTTTAGATTAATGTGATTTGTATTATCATATAATATCTCTGCTCTTATAAACTACCTTGTTTCTATGTATGATTTACAGTTATTCATTCCAGTGTTCCAAAGATGAATTTAGATGATATCTTTGAGCAAAAGAACAAGGTTTCTAAAGTTGTTGAAGAACTTGAAAAGGTTGATATATTCATATCAATTTCATTTATTTATTGATTTGTATTGTCAATTGATTACTATAAAATATCTCTCAAATATCAAACAAGATGAAATTCGAATGCAGTATGATTCAATCATTCATTTCTATGCTTATAGGCTATGTCAAACTATGGATATGAGATAGTTCAAACACTTATTGTGGATATAGAGGCTGATGTGCATGTCAGGAAAGCAATGAATGAAATAAATGCAGGCAAGACTTTTACATCCAATACTAAATTTCCTTTTTACCATGATATTGTTGGAGATTGCTAGCATATACTTTTTCATTTTGTAAATGGGTTGATGGTATTCATTTATTTAAGAAAACCCAACTCATTATCCTCAACTTTGTTCATATTTTTGTTCTATATCTATTTAGTTTATTTACCCAAAATTTCTCTCAGTTTCACCATCATTCATTTCATTGTTTTATATCAGCTGCAAGAATGAGGGTGGAAACACAAGAAAAAGTAGAGGTAGAGAAAATTTTACAAATCAAGAGAGTAGAAGGGGAAGCAGAATCAAAGTATCTATCAGGAGTTGGGATTTATAGGCAAAGGCAAGCAATTGTGGATGGGATGAGAGAGAATGTGCTTTCTTTCTCAAGGATTGTACTTGGCACAACTAAAAAGGATGTGATGGATATGGTGTTGGTGACACAGTATTTTGATACCATGAAAGAGATTGGAGCACATTCCAAATCTTCAGCAGTGTTCATACCCCATGGACCTGGTACAGTTCATGATGTTGCTTAGCATATTAGAGATGGACTGCTTCAGCGATCACATGCCTCTACAAAATTGGCAACAACATTCAAGTTAATGGACATGGTGATGATATTTTTTTAGTGTTTGAAGCTTTCCTTATTTTATTTTTTAGTATGCATCAACACTTCCTTTTATGTTTTTGATTAAGGAAAATAGGTTTTAATGGGGCCTTGAAACCCTTACAGAGTTAAAGCATAACAAAGATATATCATTGAAAATTTACATAAACAAGATAGCCATAGAAAAAAGGGATAGCCAGACACAGTCCACTAGGAAAGAAAACAAAAAGTCCAGAACACAGAACCAGGGACAAAAACAAAAAATCAGGCCAAACACAAAGCTAGGAGAGCTGCTCAAGAAAACTCTCTGAGGATCTCTACTGCACAAATCTCAAGCTTAGATGCCTTATCCGCTACCTCCTTAAGGTCAACCAGATCCTTATCAAGTTCCTGGGTATCCTTCTTCATAGTGTTGGATCTAGTTCTCTTCCTCAGACCATCCTCCAGAGATTTATCTTGACTGCTATTGGGAGACTCCTCCTTGCTACCCCTATGCTCCTCAATTTTGTTGATCAGAACCTTTATGTTGTCATTTGAAGCTTTGAGAATGTTGTAGCTCTGTTCAGCAATTTTCTACAAAGTTCCCTCCACACTCTGAATTCTTTTCTTCACTTTGTCCATTTTATTTTCCATTTCATTCTTCTCCTTAGTAAGCCTGATCTTGTTGCTGTTACCCTCCCTCTCCAACCTTCCCACCCTAAATTTTAACTCTTAGATTTCATGGTAGGTCCATTTAGTATTTCTATAGCTATCAATGACATTATTTTTGGCATTGTTGGGCACATCCATCTGAGGGTTTTCTTTTGTGATGTCACTCAGAATAACTAGGGCAGGGTCAATAAGGTACTCCATTTGAATTTTTCCCTCCTTATTCTCCTTAACCAAAGTTTTCATCATTTCCCTCTTTAAGCCCATCCTGATAGAAACATTGTGGAAATCTCTCCAAACCACACTCTTCTCTTTATCTGATATCTTGCAGGTGTACTGGTTAGTCCCTTGATCCTCACAATCCTACACATGATCATCCTCTCTTCCCTGACTCTCCTCTTCCTCTTCGCTATCCTTCCCCTCCTCTTGTCCTTCCTCCTTATTATCTTCTTCAAGTTTCTTCCTTTTCCTTTGCTTCTTGCCATAATTGACATCAATAACCTCTTCTCTGTCCATAGGCATCTTAATTGTGATTTTTCTCTTTCCCTTCTTTTTCTCCTTAGTTTCCTCTGCCTCCCCGATCGTTGCTTCCTCCTTGTCAAAACTTTCTCCCTTTGTTTCCATGCCCTCTACCTCCTCATCATAATCTCTATTAGAAGAGATCTCAATGCTCTGCTTAGGTTCAGGTTTCTCCTTTTTCTCTAATTTTTCTTTCTTAATCTTCTTTTTCCCCTTTTTAGTGTGAGGGGAGGCTTTTACATCTATGTTTGAATGCATATCTTGGCTCTCCTTAGTATCAAAAGGGATGTAATCTTCTTCACCTGAGTTGAGCTCCTCATCAGAGCCCTCCTTCCCCCCTTTCCCCTGCTTAATTTCTTTACCTATAGTTCTAGCTTTAAAAAATTCATAAATCAACAACAAAAGCCCCTCATGGAAAGTAGGGTTGCTGATAGGCTTCTCCCTGTAATCATTGATATTCTCATTGATAAATGAATAAAGGTAAAAAGGGATAGAAATTTTAGCCCCAGACCTAAAGTGGTTGAGAAGCACAAAGTGGTAAGAGTAGATGTGATCGAATCTCATGTCCAAGGATATGTATTTCATAATCAACCTTAGCACAAACCTCCACAATGGTTTAATAGACCTTGGTAGGTAGTAAGTTCCTTTCTTCATGAGAGCCTTCTTTTCCTCCTTTCCTTTGGTAAATTCCATCATTGCCTAACCTGAAATGCACCTGTCTCTGTAGAATTTCTTCCCAACAATGGGTATGCCCTTAACTACTAAAATAACCTCCTTCATCATTGTGAACTCAACCCCATCAATTTTGACACTCCCCTCATTCCAGTTCTTAACCATGGTTTTGGTAATAGAAGGTTTCCACCCATCAAATCTTTCAATGAAGGAAGTCACCTCCCCTTTGCTCAAAATTCCCCACACCTTTGAACACCTCTGCCACTTCTCAGCTTCATCCTCTTGTTCACTCCTGTGTCTTTCCCCCACCATTTTTCCTCTCACTCTACAAACAATTCTTCTAATCACAATGCTTTTTGAAATTTGGAGCTAGCAAATAGAATGAGAAGTAATCTTGATCCTTCCTTTGAAATTATGAAAAATAAACCCAAAAATGGGCCTCAAAGTGAAATGATGGCAATTGCCCAGGTGATTCATACTTTGGCTCATGTACTTACACATCATATATCGACACATTTCCCCTAACACATAAACTATCATAATTAAACTTTAATGTTTCCCAATCTTCCTAGGATTCTCTCACTTTAAATTAATTCCTTGATTTCAAACATAATTATATGTCTGTCCTTCCATCTTTTCACCTCATCTTTCTTGACAGCCCAATTGGCTAGCCCATCAGCCACTTAATTATCCTCCCTGTACTCATGAGTCATGTAGACTCTTTCAAAGGACTTGAGATACTACATGCTCTTGCTAATTATATTTGCAATCGTCCAGGTTGGCAAGTTTTTCTCATTGAGGTAGTCGATTATGTTCTTTAAGTCTCCTTCCAGCCATAGTTTTCTAACTCCTATATCCTTAGCAAGCTTTATAGTTTGATGGGCCATAATCGCCTCCACATAGTGGTTAGTTTGCACCCCCAAAGGAGCCAAGATGGTAGCAATGCCTTTGACATGATCATTTCTGATGATGCCCCCAATCCTAGCCTAGCCTGGGCTGCCTTTCCCAACCCCATCAAAGTTGGCTTTACACCAGCCCTCAGGCGGAAGAGTCCATCTGCCGTCTTCCCTTCTGCTATGATCATTCTCCTTTGCATTGAGAAGAGGGTTGTATCCCTTGATGATAGTATAGTTTTTGACTAGAGTGTTAAGGCTTTTGTTAAAAACCACCATAGAATTGGCTTCTTTTTCCCTAAAAATTTAGTTGTTCTACTCCTTCCACACCCCCTAGTAGAGATGGGGTAGAGACCAAACCCATGAGCCCTGGCTCACATCCCTAGCCAACCCACTTTTCCACTATTGGAAGAGCTCCATCATGTTATTGGGAAAAACCTAGGTC
Organism: Chamaecyparis obtusa; assembly: GCA_027943335.1. NCBI lineage: Eukaryota > Viridiplantae > Streptophyta > Pinopsida > Cupressales > Cupressaceae > Chamaecyparis > Chamaecyparis obtusa. Next base: position 654,650 of record BSBK01000136.1, on the reverse strand, counting down.
TATTTGAAGAAAGCCAGGAAAGAAGACCATATGTTTCTGGTGAAGTGGCAATGAATGAAAAGGTGATCGACACTTTCCATTTTCTTTTTACAAAGGATACATCAATTAGGCATCTGATGGCCTCTCTTGATAAGGTTTTCCACCGTCAATATATGATTTTGAAGCATCATCCAGAAAAAAATGTTGATTTTGGGAGTGAGGCTAGGAAACCAAGCATTGGCCCAGACAGGGACATAAACACAACTCTGCATGGTTTCATAGCCCAAGGCCACAATGTAGTTTCCATCCTTAGTCATCCCCCAAAGAATAGTATCCTTGCTGAGGGATAGAGGAGTGAGCCTGATCATGTCCATCAACAGCTTGAGCTCCTAGGAAATCTTAGTTAAGTTCACCCACTCCTCATTAACCCTGTAGTCTCTCACCCTGCAGCCAAATCTTTCCATGCAAGGCATCACCCATCTATTATATTGTTCAATGTTCCATAAGGGCCCCACACTTAGCCAGTCATCAAGCCAAAAATTAATATCTTCACCATTGTCGAGTTTCCATTTCACCTTCTCAATGGCTAACCCTTTAGTCTTTATAATTCCATTCCAAATATTTGATCCCTTAGGGTCATCATCCCTACTGATGAACTACTTGAAATTGATATTGGCTGTATACTTATCTTTCAGAATATCCCTCAATTATCCCTTGGAGTTGAAAATACTCCATATCTGTTTAGCTTGCAAAGCCCTGTTGAATTGCTTCAGATTCCTAATCCCCAAGCCCCCCTATTTTTTGGGTCTGTAGATATTGTCCCAAGCCACAAGTGGGTACTTCTTATTGCCTTCTAGATTGGCCCACAGGAACTTCTTCTAAATAGAATCCAAAGTATCAACCACTTTGGAAGGAATAGAGAATAGGCTGAGGGCATAAGTAGCCAAATTTTGTAGAGTAGATTTGATGAAAAAAACTTTACCAGCCTGACTCAGAATGATACCCTTCTAGCCTGCCAACTTTCTATTGAACCTATCAATGAGATTGTCCCAAAAGAGGTCAAGAGGTCTCACCCCCATAGGGATCCCCAAGTAGGTAGAGGGGAGGGTCCCAATGCCATAGCCCAAGATACCAGCAATTTTCCTTTGTCTGCCTTTAGGGGTGTTGACAAAAAAGACCGAGCTCTTGCTCCAATTAATGAGTTAACCTGTGGCATTGGAGTAAGTATTGAGGATGGCCTTCACATGTCTAGCTTCCTTCATCAAAGCTTCATCCCCAAGGATGGTGTCATCCACAAATTTCTGATGGGTGAAGATCAGGGGACCAGAAGAAGGTTTCAACCTAGCAAAAACTCCTCTGCTCCTTTTATCATGAATAAGTCTACCCAAGCACTCTGCTAGAATAATAAAGAGGATGGGAGAGAAGGGATCCCCTTGCCTGAGGCCTCTAGAGGATTTGAAGAAATCCATGGGAGAACCATTAACCATCACCACAAAGGTGGGTTTGGAGATCAATTGAGATATAATCTTCCTAGTTTTGTCATTAAAGCCAAAAGCTTCAAGAACCTGATCCAGGAACAACTAGTCCACCCTATCGAAGGCCTTAGATAGATCAAGCTTGAGTAGGAAGCCATCCTTTTTACCTTCCTCTAAAGAATGAATTACCTCATGAATAACTATGATAGAATCTAGGATTTGTCTACCCGGGACAAATCCCGTTTGTTACTGAGCAATAATCCTAGGAAGGATTTTAATCATTCTAATGGTTAAAACTTTATAAAAGATCTTGTAAAGAGAGTTGCAAAGGCTAATATGCCTAAAAGAATCAAAAGAGTCTACACCTGAGACTTTGGGGATCAAAACCAAGAAGGTACATTGATTTCTTTGAGCAAGCTCTTAGCACCAGAGAATTCCTGAACTGCTTTAACTAGATCATCTTTTAGAACTTCCCAATACAACTAGAAGAAAAAGGTAGGGAACCCATCAGGGCCAGGGGCTTTCTCAGTAGGCAAGGAGAAAATAGGCTCCTTGATTTCCTCCATTTCGGGGATAGCCAGAAGGGCCCTGTTCTGACTAGCATTAATCACACTAGGGATGGTTTTGAGAATATCTACCTGATCCTCTTCACCTAGGTTGGTCTCTTTAGTGAGGACTGTAGATAAATATCTGATAGCTTCTTGGTCAATCTCCTTATCTTCCTTAAGAGAAACATCTCCCTTTTTTATAACACTAATTCTGTTGGCAGCCCTATGCTTCATAGTTGAGAGGTGGAAGAATCTAGAGTTTTTGTCCCCTTCCTTTAGCCACACCGATCTAGATCTCTGCCTCCAGAAAATTTCCTCTTTGCCCATAATGTTTTGAAGATCAGCCATAATATACTTTTCTACATTCAGCCTATCCTCATCATAGCCCATGTTCTGGATCTCCTCCTGCACCCCTGCTAGGTCCTCCATAATCCTTTCTTTCACCAAAAAAATATCCCCAAAATCCTTTTTGTTCCACTTTTTTTATCTCTATTTTGATGTTTTTGAGTTTCTTAGCCACTTTGTATATAGCTATGCCTTCCACATCAATGCTCCACCAGTCTCTAATTTTATCAAAAAGACCAAGATGAGCAGACCACATCTTCTCAAATCTGAAAGGGAAAGCCTTTTTCCTATTGCAAAGCTCAATAGCGAGAGCAATAGGGGAGTGGTCCGAGCCAAGTCTAACCAAAGGAGAAATTTTGCAGTGATAAGAGTTCATCCAATCCATAGTGATCAAAGCTCTATCTAGCCTAACCTTAATGCAATCCATCCCGACTCTTCTGTTAGACCAAGTGAACTTTCCACCCTCTAACTCAACATCTAGGAGAGCCAAATCATTAATAAGATCCGCCAGATGTTGTCTACTTTCCAAGTCTGGAGGAAGCCTACCTAACTTCTCAGTGTCCAACAGGGGGGTATTGAAATCACCCATAATAATGCCCTTAGACCCTCCCAACAAGGGCATCAGGTTACTTATTTTATTCCAGAAATGCTTTCTACCAATATTAGTGTTAGGGGCGTAGATATTCATAACAAACTAGCTTTCTTGATCCTTTGAATTCTTGAATTGAATAACAAAAATGTTACCTTCATCAAAGATGATATCTGCCATTAAGTTGTCCTTCCATATCACTAATAGTCCTCCAGAAGCTCATGAAGAGTCAGAAGCCACTGACTTCATTCCTTTGCTGAAAAAATGCTCTCAGTCTTCTCCTTCATTTTCATTTCCCGAATCAACAAAATTTCCAGCCTATAGTCCCTAATCATATTCCTAATAACCTCTTGTTTGTGGATTCCATTGAGTCCACGAATGTTCCAAGATATTACCTTCATATTTTCTTTTGGGGGTATGTTTCTTGGATGGTTTTTTGGGTCCCATCCACTATGTTTCTTCTTGTTTCTTCCTTTCTGATTTGATGCTTGCTCCACCTGCCTGGGGTGCTTGATTTACTTCCTATGTCATCTTTAGCCCTACTTCTCGTCGCAGCCAGAGACACCAGAGATGGGTCCCTACTATTCTTCTTTTTCTTAACAGATATCCAAGGACCCACATTTTCATCTTTGCAGCTCTCAAATAGAGCCTCCATTCTAGAGATTTGTAGGCAAATTATCAACACTTCATTTAATGTTATATATGTATATTTTATAGATTTGTATATTTATAATTTTAAAAGTTGTATGTAATATACATTGGGAGATAATATATTGATATTGGCAGTTCTTCTTATATGATGAAATGTTGAATCTAGAAAATTAATTTGTGAATTTTCATCTATTTGTGAGATAATATATTAATATTGGTAGTTCCTCTTATATGGTGAAATGCTAATTTTAGAAAATTAGTTTGTGAATTCGCATCCATTATTTTTGGATGCCTGAATGTTATGTTTTCCTTGTGAGGATTCAAATTAATTTAATTGATATGATCTTCGAAATGGTGTAGTAGTCTTTTATATCAATGTGATTTGTATTATTGTATAATATCTTTCCTCTTATAAGCTTTAGGAAATATTTGGAGTCAAGTGGCATGCTCAATACCGTCAAAATAAAATATCTCTGCTCTTATAAACTTTGAATTTGTAAAATAAATTCTCCTTGAGACATACTCATCTAACTTATTACATCTAATTTAGAACAAGTACCCTAAAAAAGTTCATAGGCCCATACAAGACACCCACCAAAATATAGACCATCAATTTATAGAACCCTTGCAAGATATCCCAAGGAATGACAGGTAGTGAAATCCAGATAGATAGAAAAAAGAACATAACCATATGTTGCCTCACCTATTTGAGGTAAGCCAAACTTGGTCCAATTCTCTTAACAATGGTACATATCCATCCAAGTGCGGAAACCTTCAAAGATTTGCAGTGGTAAAGAGAATCCCCATATTTTATCAGCCTAACATAGTCTTTGGCCACTTTGGCAATCAGATTGCAAGCAATATTGATTTTCCAACAAGATTTTTTTTAAAAAAAGCAAGGTTTTCATAGCATTATCTACCACTTGAGAAAAAGTTTCCATAGCTAAATTTCCTTGCCACAGTTAATATTTCTCTAAAGACTTACAATTTAGTAAGTCCTCAGCTAAAGGGCTAATAAACTAAATAAAGTTTCAAACATATGAATAGATAAAACTCATACAAGAAAAAGCTAGAGCCAAATTGAATAGCACTGGCTATTTGTTAGCGAAAGGTCTTTGCTAGAACAAACATCACTTCATTAAGATGAAAATTGTGTACTAAGTTTCCTAACTATGTAAGTCATCATCATCTTTAATATCTGCTGTAGCAAATACATCTAAAGCACTAGCAGAAGCACTAGAAAATTGAAATTCAAAACCAAAGCCTCGAGATTCTTGTAGTGTTTGTACAAAGGCTTGATACTTTTGAATATCAGCATCACTAACACTTCTTCAGGCATATTTCATTGACTCCTTAATATGAGCATCCTTTATTTCATCTACCTCATCACTATCATCCTCATCCATTGCCTTGGGGTTCTCACTTCTTTTTCTTTCACGTTCAATATTATCCTGTAAAAGTGAAGAGGAAAGAGAACATGACAAATTGAAATAATAAGATACAAGTTGAGGAAAATTGAATCAAAAAATGTAAAATTCTAACAAACCAGTTCAAAAAAAACCATTAAGAAATTCATAACCAAATCTAGTTTGTAAAAGCTACCACAATTGAAACTCACCTTCTCAATATTTTCTCTAATAGCATACTTGCAAGCCCACTAACAAATCACTGTAATATCTCATCAATAAATATAATGGATGGGACATTTTTCTCCACCTCCTCAAAAGCCTTCTGGAGATTGCTTTCACTTTCTCTAGCCAACTTTGACATGATCTCAGGTCCATTGATACAGAAAAAGAAGGCATCGGTTTCATTTGCCACTGGCCTAGCAATTAAACTTTTCCCAAAACCAGGAGGCCCATAGAGAAGAATACCCTTTGGGGGCTTCACACCAATAGATTTGAAGATTTGTGGGCATCTAAGAGGAATTTCTACCAATTCATGGATCACTAGTCAAAGCCTATCTCTTAAATAGTTCAAACAAAATGAAAAAATCCACAGCTTCATGCAGAGTAGAGCAGATGGATTGCTAGAGTCCAAAGCAGTCTAGAAAATAGAATGAGCAGGGACCCATTGGCAACAAGCAGCAGAATGAGTGTGGACACCTAAAGATAAATATCTAGACTAATCACCGATTAGGATGTCGTTGGTGATTAGTCTGGCTATTTATCTTCAATTTTTTTTAAACACTCCATATTTCGTCGAAATTTTGACTCATAGTCATCGAAAGTCTGGCCTAGTTTGGTCTAAAACTTGACCATTTTGTGTCGAAATGTGGCATCGTGGGTTTGGCATCTTGGTCAGAGCAGCTAAATATTTTCGTCAAAAGTTTGGCCTAGTTTGGTCTAAAAATTGACCAATCTGTGTCAAAATGTGGCGTCGTGGGTTTGGCATCCTAGTCTATCGTGCGATGAAATGTGGTCAAAATATGACCGTTGTGACTTTGGCATCCTGGTTAGAGTGACCAAAGTTTTCAACCAATATTAATCTATATTGGTTGAAAGATCAACCAATATACCAACACTTGCTAATGTTATTTTCAGCCTAGATTGCCCTCATTTTCAACCAATATTGGCATCAATTATTCTACGGTTGTAGAAATGGGTCGATATCTCGACGTAGATAATAGTGATGAACCAGTTGGTTGACTATTCGACCGAGTTGGGTAGAAACTTTGACCATTAGTGCGTCAAAAAATGGTGCAAAATGTACTAGTGTGCCCCAAATTGAATATTAGTGATATGGCTAAGGGGGGCATGGAAATGCCAACAATAGGTCTATATTCATATGTATATGTACATATGTATATATCTATATATGTATGTATACACACACACATAGATATATGTACAGATACATACATTCATTCATACATACATACATATCTATCTATCTATGTATATGTGTATATATGTGTATATATATACATAATAAATACTAACTATGCTTCTTGGAATGACATTGTTAATGCAGATGGTAGAAATTATAACATTATTGGAGAATGTTTTAATCATGTCATCATACACATGGTTTTTGTGGAAAGAAAAGGGAAAATTTCACCTGCTCTTGACCTTATGCTAGTCCCTTTTGTTGTACTAGTGTGCAATGAAATATTTATGGAAGGATGAAATGTGTAGTTTTAAAGTTATAAAAATTTCTACTCTTAGTACCTAATAACTAATTCACTTAACTGATTAGTTAACAACAATATTCTCCTTCTCCTATGTCTAGTCTTTTTAACTTTTTCTTTAAATAATGATTATTGAAATAAATTTTGGTAAATCCGAGGATGTATTTTCCACACCCTATCATAATATCTCAGAATCTTATACTGATGGTAGATTTTATCATGTATTTTATTGAGAAAAACACAACTCATTTATTTCTGAATATTTTTTTATAATAATTGTGAAAAATTATAATAAAACTCAACATTTATTTAGCATTCATAAATTAATATAGTATAAAATACATTTAAAATTGTATTCATCACTTCAAAGATATAAAAGTAATATTGTACAATAAATCTTATTCAATAATATTAAACACTATATCTCTCTTCTATGAGATTTTCCTCTCTATAAAGATCTATATTTAACCATGTATCCAAATGATTGATATGTCTAAAAAGTATCACATCCACATCCTCTTTCCACTCACAATTTTAAATATGAGGACTCAAATCATGTCACAATATTATATCATATAGTTAGCACAAGCAAGACCTATTATAATATTATTTTTCTTCTCTCAATCAACTATACTATCCAAAATAATACATTATGACATCATGTGCTTTGGATTAAGCACAAAACAAGGTAAAAACAATTCTATGGGCCTAGGATGTCGATGTAGACAAGCTTCCCCTGTTTCCTGACTCAGTGGCATTTCTTTCATTATTAATAAAATGCATGATATCTATTAGTAATTAAGGAATTTTAGGGGTACCAAGAAATGCACCTCTAATTGTATTTAATATATCAACTATTGCAGTCCTATCATGTCAATTTTGAGGTGAATCCCTTGTGCAGAACAACCCAATTTGTAGAAATTGAGTAAGGCATTCCATTACTATTGGTATCTCTGAATCACGAGCATCTATATGTAGGAAATTATCCACCACATTGGAGATTCTTCTAGGAAAATGCAATTCTATCCATTTTTGTAGCTTGATTCCTTCAATAAACATATCATCTATTGGCTTCCTTCTTGTCAACAACTCTAAAACTAAAATTCCATAGCTATATACATCTCCTTTTGTAGTTAGGTTTTCTCCTATTCCATACTCTATAATAACAATTAAAGAAAAATAAATTACTCTTGAGTGATTTGTCTAGCATTCAATGGTTTATAAGATAAAGAAAGAAAAAAAGTGAAATGTAGAGAGGGAAAAAAATAAATTTGTACCTGGTGCAATGTAGCCAACAGATCCTTTAAGTCCACCTATAGAAGTCAAAGAATCCATGGAATTGCCGAAAATAAGATTAGAAATGCCTAAATCTTCTATGTATGAAGTCATCTCATCTCCTAATAGAACACTACTAGGCTTGATGTCACAATGAATCACTTGAACAAAGGAATGATTGTGAAGGTATGCCATCCCTTGTGCTATCTCCATTGTTATCCTTATTCGATCACTCAAATTTAATCTGCATCTAACCCCTTCAGGAGGGTATAACCATTTCTCTAAACTTCCATTTGGCATGAATGGAAGAATGAAGTCTTTGAAATAAAAGTTGGAACATGTTGAAATGATTTTAATTACATTCCAATGTTGAACTCTCTTTAAAGAATTACATTCTCTGTTGAAACTCTGGTGAGCATGTTCATCTTGTAACTTGAGAACTTTGACAGCTATATATGTACCATTCTTTAGAATCCCCTTATAAACTAACCCAAAACTACCAATTCCTAAATGATTTTGATCACTAAACCCACTAGTTGCATCTACAAGTTCTTCATATTAAATTTTTGGAGGCCATTCTTTAAGAGTAGGGGTATTAGGATGTCTTCATGATCTATAAGAAAATACTACCAAGAGAAGAGACATGGTCAAAATCGATATGCCAACTACAATAGGAATTATTACCTTCTTGGAGAGTCATGGGTGTTTTTGATTGGAACGAGAGCATGCTGGCATGTTTATCCATCCACCACAGAGGCCAAGATTGCCCATAATTTCTAAGGCATCAAGTGTTGTGAAAGCTCCTCCCTTTGGTACCTCTCCAGTTAACCTGTTTGAAGAGAGATTGAGATGCTTTAGCATTTTCATCTTTTTGAAAGCCACCGATATTGTACCTAACAAATTATTGCAAGAAAGATCCATGTATTGTAGGTTTTGCAGATATGTCAATGATGCTGGAATTTGTCCCTCAAAGGCATTCCTAGAAAGATTTAGATATTCCAATCCCTTGTGGTTTGCTAGTGATTTGGGAATGCCACCAGAGAAATTGTTTTGAGAAACATCAATAGCTAAAATCATGACCATTTTTCTCATTTCCAAAATATAACCTTGCAATAAATTTCCCAAAATGTTAAAGTAAAACTGGAGATTCTCAAGACCTGCAACTTCAGCAGCTATATTTCCTGTTAGTTTGTTGTATGCCAAGTCTATCATTTCCAAAGTCTTGCATCTCCCTAAATTGGTAGGTATATTCCCTGATAGCTATTTGTGATCAAGATAAAGGTCTCTTAATTGTGGAAGCTCACCAAGACTTTAAGGAATTTCTCCTGAGAGATAACAATCCAAGCCTTTTTGAGTGGCCAAAACTCTCTAGAATTCTTCCCTGTAAATTGTTTGTGTAAAGATTAATCTTTCAATATTTGGAAGTCTAATGAGTGCAGATGGAATGGTCCCTTTGAATTGGTTTTCTTCTAGACCAATCTCATATGTTATTGTTTTGTTTTTGTCGGCCACATTGACGAAATGCAGATGAGTGCGGTTTGGCAGTTTTAAATGCATGACTTCACATTGTTATTCGACAAGTTTGATAGTTGTCAAATGAAATTTATTAATTCATTTGGAATTCGGTAGAATACTCATTAGATTGAATTTTTTCACTGGCATAAGACAAATCTGAGCCATTTCCCACAATTGGGGATGAATGAAGTGAAGGCTAGAGATGAGTTGCACGTCACTCTGTCTTTACTAATGAAGAAGATACTTGCAAAGAAAAATTCGGTATACTTCTTGTCAAGTCATTTTCCCACTTTCACGATGTCTATAATTTTCTCAGTTCTATAACTTTCTTTTGAATGCGAGAAGATTAATTAGCTCACCAGCACAATTCAGAGGAAAGTCTAGTGGAATTTAATTCAACTAGATTTGATGGTGATTTATTAATCTCAACCTCAAGTACGTGATAGCACCAAGTAACATGGTGTTAATGGCATATGCAATTGATTTTATGGCCTCTTTTTGTGTTTTAATGGTTTATAATTAAAAAATTAAATTGAAGTATAAATCTAGCTAAAGAAGAAACAAATAGCTTTGCAAAACAAAAAATAGAGCTTCAGAGAATGAAAAAATTAACACTATCATTAACTGATCAAAAGCATGAAATGACAAAGAATAAATTAACAGTCTTTCTTGCATATTCAAGCTTCTAATATTGCCACCTTCTTAAAACACTCCATGCTCACTCCATATCATCACCATCACAACATCTCAATACTCATTATCATACCTTTATCAATCACCTTACATTAGGTAGCTATCCACTCACATCAAGTTGACATTAATGCCCACATTTAGTTGAAGTCAATTACAACACTCAACTCACATTGCTAACAAGCCCTCTCCTTAGTTTTTTTTTGTGAAGTCGTTCTTTTCTCTAGCATTTCTTCTCCATCTCAACTTCCTCCCGAAATGACAATGTACTAAGTAGTGGAATGAGGTATGGAAGAGGAGGCCTCTATTGACTCCATAGTCATTCTATGTCATGTTTCCTATCCTCCTTCAGCTAATACTTGGGTGTTCTGAGCTTTTTTTTTAGGTAACTAGGCTTGGGTTCTCTTTAGAATAGTATTAGCCCTAGCCTAGACAGTTTTGAAATCTATGAGGCTCCTATCAAATAAGTCTAGTGGTTGCATTTGCACATTGGAAGTATATTTGGTACTGATTAAGTTTGACTCATCATCAACAGCTCCAATGGGACCACTCTCTTTTAGCATTTGTGTAATTAAATGTGGGCTTGAGTTGTTATTAAACAATTGAATTCTACTAAATTGATGCACGGCCTAATTTGGTATCACCTATCACTATCTAGGCCAAACAAAGGTGCCAGTTAAGCTCCAGATAGAATGTGCCAAAGACAAAAAAAAAAGTCAATCTTTTTTTTCAGATTCACAAAAATACAGTGATTTTTTTGCAATTTTTTAATGGTTTTCAATCACAAAATGTGCAGATTATGAAGAACAATGTTGAAAATTTCATGAAAATCTGTTCTGTTTTCCATATTTTGAATTTTAGTCAATGATGCATTTTGTAAGGAGCTTAGATGCGTCCCCAAACAAGTGCATATATAGACTTCATTTTTAATAAATTTACTTCACCAACTCTTTGTTCTTCCCAATATGATTTTATATAATAGAAATAACCAGCTCAAAAAGAACAACAAGCTTTGTTCAAGGGTACCTATCAATTTACATATGAAATATTGTCTATTGATTAAATCTTTCACTTTTCTCTACTCTAAAATTACTCATCTTGATCTTTATATCCAATTCCCTTCAAAACCCTTATTTACTTCCTTTAATCACTTTGAAAAGGTTGAATTAATGAGTCATTTCCTTTAATTGATCTAGCATTAAATTTACTTACTCTTGATCTAACAATCATTAACACATCAGTATGTTGGCTATTACCTCTCTATATTACATCTTCACACTCCTTGTCATGTGGGTTTGATTTTCAAAACCCTATCAAATTTTGATATTAATTATCAAATGATCTCTCTTTTTTGCATTCTCTTTGTTCACATTTTAATTTTCCATAAGAATGATTAACTAAGGTTTGATTAACTCATGTTTCTACTTGGATGTCAGTTACAAGATGGATTGGGAAAACCTTGTAGATGACCAACATGGTTAGGACAACTCATTTTTTCCAAATTGGAAAATTTAACTATCCTTTCTTCTTATAGAGACTTCTATTAACAAAGAAATTATTGAAACTAATGCAGGGGCATCCAAGGTTAAGGCAGAGCATTCTGTGTCCTCGATGAAATTGCATGGAGTGTTAGTATTTTGGCTGGTGTTACTCAGTTGCAGCCTTGATCGATGGCCTCGATCATTGAAGGAAGCTGGGTCACTGAAGGAAATTGGTAGTCTCTAGCATTCGGTGAATGTGTTACTCTGTCATGTCTGCGGTGCTTAGTTGACACTAGTGCTCGGTGATGCCTGGCGTGCTTGGTTAATTTGCTATCACTTGGCAGTTCTGGCTTATTGAATGGAGTTTTGTGTGATTTGTTGAGCTGACTTGGTGAATTTATTGTTGGTAGCCATTGTTTTGGGCCGACATGCTGAATTAAATGTTTGTATACATTTGTAAGCTGACTTGTATGGCATTTAATTATTTTTTTTGGAGAGTTAAGGGTTTCATCTTTCCAACTTGTGGCTGATGATTAGTATTTAAGGAGTGCTTGGATAGATGTTTAGGAGGAGGATATAATTTTGGGAGGAAGAACTTAGTAGATCTAGGATATCAGATGTGAAGCTTGTGAGCTGAAGTTAGCGAAGTTGTGAAAAAGTTCTTGATGAGCTTGCAGATTAGATTGTAATCTAATAGTTTTTTGCAGCAGAGCTAGTGGTTTGCATACTTGGGAACAAGGAGATTGCTTGGAGGCTTGCGAGCTCAAGTTTAGATCTGCCTTGGGGTTTCCATCAGCTTCTGATTGTCTTCAGAGTTGAACTAGTTGAGATTGTATTGGATCTGGTTGTGGATCTTGTAGAGTTGTTTTCTGATTGTAATTGGCCCTAACTCAGAAGGCCTTACAGTTGGGCATGTTAATGAAAATTAGTGTTAAACAATTACTTTGTGTTGCATTGTTGAGTAATTTTCTGTGTAATTCTGTTGGCTACAAGGTTTGGACTGTCCTTCATTGGATCCACCATCCTTGACTGCATCAGGTTGTATTAGAGCAAGAGTTTGATCTTGTTGAGGTAGAAGTTTGACCTAGCAAGGCGATCTTGCGAAGTTGATCTTTTTGACGAAGAGATTGTGCACAATCTAGATTGCAAATCTGAAGCACTGAACTTGTGGAGTTGTGCCCTAGTTTTTTGCAAGATTGTAGGTTGAGGTCTGACTTGTTACAACTTGGAAATTGTCATAAGGTGGTCAGTGAGGGTTTTTTGTAGAGGTTTTCTCTTATCTTTAAGGATGCCTCTTAGAAGATTGGACCCTAGAGTTATTTCTGATCTTTGTGATACTGTTGAATCCTGGATCACAGAGAAAGTGAAATCAAATTTCAGATCTAAGATGGAATTGATGAAGAATGACATGGTCACCAAGATCATGAGAACTGTTGCTAGTATACCTCAAAATTTTGGTACTGAGGATGACTATGAAGAAGCTGCTGAGGAATTTGAAACTAGTGGATCTAGTGGTGATGACCGAAGGAACAGATCTGGTGAAGACAAAACTGCTCGGTTACCTAGATCTGTTGCTTGATTTAGTAATTACCAAATGGAAGTTTCTACTTTCTCTGGTATTTTGAAACCTGAAAATCTGATTGATTGGATTGGTGAACTTGAAGATTTCTTTGAGCTAGAAGAAATTGAAGATCCTCTTCGGGTGAGATTAGCATAGAAAAAGTTGAAAGGACATGCTTCTCTTTGGTGGAAGGAACTACAAAGAGACCAAGAAGATGAAGGTGAAACAAAGATCAATCGGTGGTGATTGATGGTGACTAAGTTGAAAGCTAAGTTCATACCTACTAACTATGAGCTTGACTTGTTTAAGAAGTTACAGAATCTAAAATAGAAGGATATGTCTATTGAGGATTATACCGAGGAGCTCTACAATCTTACTATTTGGTCTGGACACCAAGAGCTTGGTAAGGAAAAGGTAGCTCGGTATGTGAATGGTCTGAGATTCAATATTTAGGATGATCTTGGTATGCTAAAAATTGATTATGTTGAAGATGCTTATCAGTATGCTCTGAAGGCAGAAGATAAGTTGAAAAGGAAACAACCTAGTAACTCCCGAGGGAAAGAAAAGATTGATCACTTGGTGAAGGATAAACCAACTGATGTAGAAGATGAACAGAAACCTATGGAACCAAATAAGAAGACAAGTAGAGTTATCTTTGAAGGTACTTGCTATAATTATGGAGAGGAAGGACACCATTCTTTTGAGTGTACACAAAAGAAGGTTGACCGATGAATTGCTGCGATGAATGAGAATATTCAGAATGCAGCTGAATTAGAGAACTTGCTGCTTTGACAAACATTGCTTGATATAAAGGATGAACCTTGTCAGAGGAGTAACTTGTTTAGGACCTGATGCAAGACTGAAGGTAAAATCTATGATGTTATTGTTGATAGTGGTAGTACTGATAACCTTGTTGCTAAGGACCTAGTTCAGAAACTTGGTTTGAGTAGAATGAAGCATCCTTGTCCTTATAGGCTTAGATGGTTACAAGATGTTCATGCTTTGGAAGTTAAAGAACAATGCTTCATTGATGTTTAGATTGGCCAGTACAAGGATCTTGTGCTTTGTGACATTGTGAAGATGAATAGTTGTGATATGTTTCTCGGTAGACCTTGGCAATATGATTGCAAAGCTATTTATGACTGTGTCTGAAATGTGTTTACTATTGAGAAGAATGATAGGAAGTTTTCACTGATGCCTTTGATAGATACAATGCTTGGTAGGAGAAGCCTAAGTATTGGTAGCCAAGTTGAGATTGTGGATCTAGAGAAAATGAATGATCAGTATGGAGAACCAACCTATACTTTGTCAAGAAAAGACTTGAAGAGATAGAGGAAACTAAAGTGGAAGAATTTGCAAGAAGAAAAGGTGGAGGAATTGTATGTGAAGAACCAGTTCAGGATTTATGTGCTGAATCTTGAAAGATGTTCTTCTCACATATGAACATCTTTTGGAACCTAGGGTGTCTAATGCAGGGGCATCCAAGGTTAAGGCAGGGCATTCTGTGTCCTCGGTGAAACTACATGGAGTGTTAGTATTTTGGCCGGTGTTACTCGGTTGCAGCCTTGACCAATAGCCTCGGTCATTGAAGGAAGCTCAGTCATTGAAGGAACTCGGTAGTCTCTGGCACTCGGTGAATGTGTTACTCAGATAGGCCTACAGTGCTCAGTCGACACTAGTGCTCGGTGATGCCTGGTGTGCTCAGTTAATTTATTGTTGCTCGGTAGTTCTGGATTACCGACTGGAGTTCTTTATGATTTGTTGAGCCGACTTGGTCAATTTATTGTTGGTAGCCATTATTTTGGGCTGACATGCTGAATTAAATGTTTGTATACATTTGTAAGCCAACTTGTATGGCATTTAATTATTTGTTTTGGGGAGTTAAGGGTTTCATCTTGCCGACTTGTGGCTGATGACTAGTATTTAAGGAGTGCTTGGATAGATGTTTAGGAGTAGGAAAAATTTTTGGGAGGAAGGACTTAGCAGATCTGGGATATCAGATGTGAAGCTTGTGAGCTGAAGTTAGTGAAGTTATGAAAAAGTTCTTGATGAGCTTGCAGATCAGATTGTAATCTGATAGTTGTTTATAGCAGAGCTAGTGGTTTGCATACTTGGGAACAAGGAGATTTCTTGGAGGCTTGTGAGCTCAAGTTTAGATCTACCTTGGGGTTTCCATCAGCTTCTGATTGTCTTCAAAGCTAAACTAGCTGAGATTGTATTAGATCTAGATATGGATCTTGCAGAATTATTTTCTGATTGTAATTGGCCCTAACTCAGAAGACCTTATAGTCGAGCATGTTAATGAAAATTAGTGTTAAACAATCACTTTTTGTTACATTTTTGAGTAATTCTCTATGTAATTCTATTGGCTGCAAGGTTTGGACTATCCTTCATTGGATCCACCATCCTTGATTGCATCAAAAACAACTTTGGGTTTGAAAACCTTTGCATTTTGTGATGCATTTGAGAAAGATTCTTAAGAACCAATAGAATGGACAAGCTTTGTTGGACACAAAATGAGTTGTGAAAACTTGGTCATAATTTCACATGATTTTCAAAACTTGAGGTACAACTCAACAAAGAGAAAGACTTCAAGAGAATAGAAAAAGAGAGGACTTAACATTAGATTTGGAACTTCTAAGAGTTGTGAAAACATTGAAAAAATCTAACATGATTGTGACAACCCATCTAATATCTACCATGGTTACTTCTTTATAGGATCTAAAACCTTGGTCAAGCTTCAGGCGAGTTATGGGAACCCCATTAGAGTCTGACATTATTTTTATAACTTGTGGAAAGATTGACAAAAACTTATAATGACAAAAGAAATGACAACTTTATTGAAGCCTGGATAGGTTGTGAGAACCCCAGTGGGGTTTGAAAAAGGATTTAAAACCTAAGTGAATATCTAACACACCCAAAAAAAACATTAAGACACTTCTTTGAAAAATAGGGATGACAAAAAAAACATTTTTCTTTGCATGGTTATCACTAAAAGAAAAAATTCTTACTAGTTCAAGTTATCAAAACTAGGGATCTCAGAGCCATTTTAGTGTATTCTTGTTATGCCCAAAAAGTGAGCAAAACACAAGTTCAATTTTTTCTCTAAAACCTATTGTTTAACTTCTAACACACACACAAACAAACCTATGTTTGCACAAAACAATGCCGAGGGATACAGTTAACTAAATACGTCCAAGTGTCTAAAAACATAACAAGTTTGACCAAGGTTGACCAATTTTGACCAAAATTCAAACTTCACCGAACAACTTCCAAACTATACTATAGGGTTCCCTAAGCTGCATGCTTTGATCGGTATGCAAATTGAGATAGTTGACTAAAATCAACCATGCACTGAAACATGTGCCACTAGGTTAAAATGGTTTGAAACATAACTCAGAATACTTGTGCATGCAAACTGAGGCAATATTTCTAGGTTTGACTAAGGGTTGACCAAAAGTCAACTATATGCAAAAATGGTCAACAAGTCCATAGAGTCCAAATTGACTCTAGTGTTTTATGATAAAAGTTGTTAAGACCTCCTATTGACTAAGATGTTTACCTAACTTTAATATTAATCTATTTTAAATGGAATAACATAGGTTCCAATTATGGGTCCCTGATTTAGATCCATGGTCAACTATCCCTGTACACTCATTGCACACATCAGTAGGTCCAAAATAACATGATATAGAAACATAATCCATCATCAGTACTGCATGGTATATAAACTGTCTGTGATTGAATTAAATAAACATATCATCAGTTTCCTAAACCAATTTTCCATGGCAATTGCATCCAAGATAATAATTCCCATATATGCCATCATCATAATTGAAACTAAATCAAAACATAAAGTATCTCGAGTGTACCCTGATTACATAACCAGGTACCGAACATATAACATAGGATTCAACATATCCTTAAATACATAAGAGTCTCAATAATCAAAGTATGTCTAAGTAATAATCACTCAAAACATAGAAGGTAAAGAAATAAAACTATGTCTATCTGAGGTAGGTCTCACATCCACTTCCTCTAGGCATGAACTTCCTCTTGGATTTCATCGAAGAGGTGAGGGTAATGTGATCTCATCTTTGCTGCATCCTCCCATGAAGTTGTGACCTCATCATAACAATCCCATTGGACCCTAACCTAGTCTAGGGCCCTACTTCGAAGTGCCATAGTCCATCGAGAAAATATACAAATGGGCTCCAAATCTAGTTGTCCATCTGAATCTACCTGCAAGGCATCCCAATCTATCACATGAGTCTCATCATAAAAATACTTGCTCAAAACTAAAACATGAAACACATCATGGATGCGTAAGAGGATAGGTGGCAAGGCTAAATGGTAAGCAACTTGTCCTATCCTCTCAAGGATCTCAAAAGGTCCAACAAAATGAGGTGCTAGCTTAGAGCCCTTTCCAAAATAGATTGGACTCTTATGCAGTTGCACTCTTAAAAAGACCTTGTCCCCCACTAAGTAGGTTTGATCTAACCTCTTCACATCAAAATACTTCTTCTTCCTATCCGAGCCTCTCTGAGATGCTGCCTAATCAAGGTCACCTTCTGCTCCATATCTCTCACTAGCTCAGGACCAATAGAAACTCTATCCTCGATCCTATCCCAACTGAGTGGTGTCCTGCAAGGTCTACCATAGAGAGCTGGTATGGAGACATACCCAAGGATGTATGATGCCCATTGTTATAGGAAAACTCCACTAAATGTAGGTATTCCTCCCACTAGGTCTAATGGTCCATAACATACATGTGAAGGATATCTTCTAGCACATGATTGACCCTTTCAGTCTATCCATCTATCTTAGGATGATAGGTTATACTGAAGTTGAGCCTAGTACCCATTGCTGCCTGAAGTTCTCTCCAAAAGGATAAAGTGAAGAGAGAATCTCTATCTAAGATTATCTTACAAGGTACACCATGCAGTCTGAAAATATCTCGCAAGAACACCTGTGCCACTGATGGTGCAGTAAAGGTAGTACACACTGGTGAAAAGTGAGCCACCTTGGTAAACTTGTCAATTATCACCATGATGGCATCATGACGGTGAGATGACATAGGAAAACCAATAATGAAGTCCATAGATATGGTGTCCCACTTCCACACTAGTATCTCATGAGGCTAAAGTAGACTAGGGCATGTGCAAGATCATGGTATGCCAAAAAGTGGTGATGTGAAAAAAATCCTCCTTTCACTCGTCCAAAAATGTGCTAAAAAGTGTGTTGACATTTTAGTAGGCCTAGGTGTCAATACACATGGCCAAACCAAAAGCCAATGGACAAGCCTAATCGAATATCAGATTTGAAATCGAATATAAGATTTAAAATCAGATATCGGGGTTGAAATTGGATATCATAATTGAAATCAGATATCAAATTTTCAAATCGGATATGAGATTTTTGCTGCTAAAATTTTGCTTTCCATTTAAAATTTCAACATTTGCAATTTCAAACTTTTTCATTCCATGTTATTTTCAATTTTTTTTTAGTTTTTAATTATTGTTATAGATATAATTTTTTATAATATTAATATTTTTATATTAACATTAGTATTAATATTATAATAATAATACCTATGAGATCTCTAATGTAGAGGCACTAAGCACTAGTGCATGCATCTTAAAAATTCATCCAAAACTGTCTTGTCACTACCCTCTGCATAGACCTATAGTCTGTCATGAATTACTTTTGAAGAAAACTGTAGACTAGGATTTGAGTGTGCACCTAAACCTGTTTTGAAGGCCAAAGACAAACAAACGTCATAGCATATAGTCAAATCAAATTTAATGGCAAACAAACTAAAATCAAAGCCACCTCAGTTTAAGCTTAAAACGGATGCGCCTATGCACCGTTTGATATGCTTGGATATAGATGGATGTGGGTGTGCAAACTCAAGCACTTGGAGCATGCAAGATGAATGATGATTTGAGGTTAATGAAGACCCAAAATGACACAAAATAGGTATGAGGAACCTATTTTGCCTCAAAGGCCTCAAGAACACACAAATATGCAAAGCTAAAAGATGAACTAAGATTAAAACAAGAAAAGAATCTATGTTAATCCATTTAAGCTAATTTAGATATGATTTAAGCTTGGAAATGATCTAAAATGATGAGTTTATGCTTATGCTAGAATGAAAATGGCATTATAACTTTGCTATTGCTTGAGAATTGAAAAGATTGTTTTGCCTTAGGAAGTGAGGGGTATTTATAGGATTTCTAAGGGCTTGGGGTAGGAGGAATGAATGGTCAGGATTGAAATCCTTAAGAGAGGCCAAGATTCATTCAAAGGGAAGCACATGGATTGTGCTAGTTCTCAGCCAATCAGGAGGTGACACATGTCACAAGGTGAGTGGATGAAGGGAAGGGCAAAGAGGAGTCAACAAAGGGGGCTCCAAGCTCATAACTCTCCAAATAAATGCTTGTAAGAGCAATGAATGGGCTTTAAGAGGCTTTGAAGACTTTGGGGAAGCAATAAATGCTTTGTGGTTGAGATATTTGGAAGGGAAGACTTTGCTTTGGTTTAGGAAAGTCTTAAGCTTGGTTAGGATTGCACAAAGGTTTAAGGGTAGGATTAGGATTAGATTAGGACAAAAATAGGATTAGGATGGGTGAAGAGGTTGGATTTGAGAAGATTCTAGAAGAGTCTAGATTTCTCCCTAGTTTCATGGAATAAAAGTTATTCATTCCAAAAAGCTTAAGTTTAGGAATATTTATTAAAATATTTTCAATAAATATGAAAATTAAATATTTAACCTTAATTAAATATTTAACCTTGGGATTAGGGTTAGAAAAGATGGGATTAGCCTTTTAATCGAAATTAAGAAGGGATTAGAAGATTTTGGAAGAGGTTAATGGTCTAAAGGAAATTGGCCAAGTTTGGGATAAAAAATAAATTAAAAATAAATTAATTTATTTTTGAAGTTTTTGGTCAATTTATTAATTAAATAATTAATAAATTAGGGATAATGTCCAAATGACATTTTTAGGCTAGATTCCTTAATTAAAGATTTTTAATTAAGAGAGAGGGATTTAATGCCATAAAAATAAATTAATTAATTAAATAAATAATTAATTAATAAATGATGATGTCATCAAGGATTTTCAGAAAACAAAATAATTTATTTTTTGAAGGATTTTTCGGTGTCTACATTTTTCCCCTCTTTGATGCGATGCCGCAGGTGGCATGGCGTCAAAGACAAGAAAACAAGATGCCAAGGCTAGAATCAGAAGAAGAGGGTAACGCCCGGGTGGACTGGAAGAAAGAGGACACATGCCCTGGTGGGACAAAATCATGGAAGATGCACCCAGTGGGACAAGGAGAAAGAGGGATTACGCCCTGGGACAGCAATAAGACAAAGGGTGCCCTACTGGGACGAGGAAGGAAGGGCCTAGGAAGAAAGGGGAGATAAATAACCTCACTTCTAAGAGCAAATAGAGATGATATGCAAGATGAGATGGAAAATGCAAGATGCAAGATGCAGCTATATGCAAAGATGCAAGATTAATCTATATGATAAATGCAAGGGACTAGATAGCTCCAAGTGCAAACGAGAGTGCACAACCTAGATTTAATATAGCAATGCTAGAGACCTGCCAAGGATACTGGGATCACGAGGCCTTGTCACCAGTGTTGCATAGGACTGATGAGGACTGACGCTAAACAAACACACAAGGTTGCCCCAACATCACACATGAAGCGCAGAGGCGACATGGTGGAATCGATGCTGAAGGAACCACAAACACACAACTGACTCACAGGCAGAAGTGAAAGATCAAAAGACCTTGCCCCAGATTATCCGCACACGCAGCACACCGTGATATAATGAATCGTGGTGACCCTGGTGGGATAATGAGAAGCCAAAAAAGATTAACAAGACCCAAAGGACAAAAAATCCAAGATCAAAATGATAACTCCAAAAAGACATCCTTTGCCAAGGAGAGAGATTAGGTTTGATTGATGGTGGGAAGATTGGTCGGACAGGAGGAATGATATATCCTCAAGGACCAGGATGGAAGATTAGGTCAGACAGGAGGAATGATATATCCTCAAGGACCCATGGGTTGGTGAGAGAATAAGTGTAGTTGTTCGCTAGCAAAAGTTGAAGTTCAAGGAATAATCAGGATGAGCAAGGATAAGTCGATAATTGATGTTGCTGAAGCACAAGGTCCGAGTGGGACTAAAAGTTTTCTGAGGCTGGGGATGGGACAAGATATTTGATCAAATGCTGTTGTAGGACGGACAAAGGTTATGTACAACAAGGAGGAACGATATGCACAAGGGATATGTACAGAAGCTCAGGATTGGGGATAGGAGGATCACACTCGGCGGGACTCTTACTAGGACGGAGACAAGAAGGATATAAACAGGGAGGATTGCGCTGTACAGGAAAGGGATAAGGATATGGTACAAGATATGGTACAAAGCTTTGGAATAGGATATGGATTGCAGATGAGTTGGAGGAAGATGGAAGCTGAATGCTTGGAGGATAGGGGAGATGGAACTGCTGGGAGATCTGTTATGGATGGAGGAAGAGGACGGTCGCTGAAAGGACAACTGAATAGATAAATAGCTCAGTTTACTATGTTGGCACCTGTTTGCCAGGTTTTCACCAACATACTTGTCCAAGGCGCTTGAATTGCCAAGTTTTCACCGTTGGACGATTATTTTCTCTTTCTCTTTTCTTTTTTTGCTTTTGCTTTTTTGCTTTTTTGCTTTTTTGAATGTTTTTGGATTTTTTGATATATGCAGGATCAGGTTCAGGCATAGAACCTCTTCAGATGGATGATGTTGATAGGATCATTCAAGGGCTTGCCTTCTGGTGTTGATAGCTGATAAGCTCCGGAGCTGAAGCATGAGGTGACCACATAGGGGCCCAGCCAAGTAGGCTCAAACTTGCCTTTCTTTTCTCTATTTTCTAGGACCTTCTGATTTTCTTTAAAGACCATGTCACCGACCTAGAATTTTCTAGGATGGACCTTTTTGTTATAAATCCTTTTGAGTTGATTTTGGTATGCCACCAAATGATCATAAGCTTGCTGTCTCTTTTCATCTAGCAGATCTAGCTATGTGAGCCGGGCCACACGATAGTCTTCATCAGTTGTATAGTTCTTCATGGAGACACGCAAGGATGGAAGCTCGACCTTGATCGGCAGAACGGCTTCAGCACCATATACAAGGGAGTATGGGGTGGTGCCTGTGGGAGTGCGATAAGAAGTGTGGTAGGCCCAAAGGGCAGGATTGATTTGGAGGTGCCAGTCACGACCAGAATCATTGACAACCTTCTTGAGGATTTTCAAGATAGTTTTGTTAGTTGCCTCAGCTTGGCCATTTCCTTGAGGGAAATATGGACTGGAGAAACGGTGATGGATGTGGAGTCTGGCACATAGATCATCCACATGCTGGTTTTCAAAAGGTGTGCCATGGTCTGTGAAGATGGTAGATGGTATGCCGAAGCGACAAATGATATGGTAGAGGATGAACTTGGATATTTGGATGCCAGTAGTTAGCGTGAGTGGAATCGCTTCAACCCATTTGGTAAAGTACTCTGTGGCTATTATGATATACTTGTGTCCATTCGAAGAGAGGGGGGTGATCAAGCCAATGAGGTTGAGGCCCCAACATGAAAAAGGCCACGGTGGTGCAATAGGCTATAGATCTTGTGCTGGTGCATGTATCAAATTGGCATGCTGTTGACATGGGAGACATTTCTTGACAAATTCACACGCATCATGTTCCATTGTTGGCCAATAATATCCAACTCTAAGCAGCTGCTTTGCTAGAACCATGCCACTCGTGTGGGCACCGCAAATTCCAGTGTGAACTTCTTGTAAGGCCAGGACGGCCTCGTTTGAATCTAAACATCTAGATAGGACATTGTGATACCCGCAACGATATAGGGTGTTGGCTACAAGAGTGTAGCGGGAAGCTCTGCGAATAAGGTTTTGGCGTTGGTTATTGGTGAGATGGGGAGATATGATACCATTTTTTAGATATGCATGGATGTCGTGGTACCATGGGGATTGGGGACCAACCAAGACACACACCATTTCCGCATCGGTGTTCTCATAAGCTGGCAAGTGTAGCTGCTCGACTAGAAATTTATATTGTGATGCGTCTCGTGGTATTTCTAATAAGGATCCGATGGTTGCCATTGCATCTGCTGCTTTGTTTTGAAGCCTTGGGATCTGATTGAATTGTAGATGTAGGAAATGCTCCTTCAGTTTATCCACCAGTTGCTTGTAGGGTAGCAATTTGTCATCCTTTGTCTGATATTCATCAAGGACTTGCTTGATAATGAGTTGTGAATCTCCAAAGACTTGTAGTTTTGTGATGTTCCACTGAATGGCTATTCTGAGACCTGAGATGAGTGCCTCATATTCTGCAATGTTGTTGGTACATGGGAATCCCAATTTGAATGATTTTGGGATGTAGTCACCTTGAGGTGTGACGAATAGGATTCCTGCCCCTGATCCATGGGATGTGTTGGAACCATCAAAGTATAGTTTCCACATGGGCTGCTCTTCAATCATGCATAAGTGTTCATCAAGGAATTCCATGATTAGTGGATAGGCATCCACCAGTGGTGCTTCTGCTAGCTGATCGGCAATGACTTGCCCTTTGATTGCTTTGCGATCTACATACTGAATGTCAAATTCGCTGAGTAACATGACCCATTTTGCCATACGGCCTGTGAGGGTTGTCCTTGATAACAGATACTTGAGGGGTCCCACCTTTGATATGAGCTTGATTGTGTGGCTAAGCATGTAATGTCTAAGTTTTTGAGTGGCAAAGACCACTGCTAGGCATGCTTTTTCCATAGGTGAATAATTAAGCTCATATCCGACAAGAGTGCGACTAATGTAGTAGATAGCTCTCTCCTTGTTGTCATCATCATGCTGAGCTAAGAGTGCCCCCAGTGCTGTAGTAGTTGCCGAGATGTAGAGGATGAGTGGGCATCCTGGAACTGGTGGTACTAGGATCAGAGCATTAGCTAGATACTCCTTGAGCTTATCAAAGCTTCTTTGACATATGGGATCCCACTTGAAGTTGGTGTTTTTGCATAAGAGATGTGAGAATGGTTGACACTTATCTGCTAGCTGAGAGATGAACTGACGCACTGATTGAAGCTTTCCTTGTAGGCTTCTGAGTTGTTTGAGTGTTCTTGGTGGAGGCATCTCTGTTATTGCTTTTACCTTTTTAGGATCGATCTCTATGCCTCGTCTAGAGACGATGAAGCCTAGGAGCTTGCTAGATGTAACACCAAAGACACATTTCTTAGGATTAAGCCTTAAGCCATAATGATTTAGATGATCAAACACACGCTCTAAGATGTTGAGGTGTTCATCCCTTGTTTTGGATTTTGCAAAGATATCATCCACATAGTCTTCAAGGATCTTGTGGATCATGTCATGAAAAATGGCTGTCATTGCTCTTTGATATGTTGCCCCTGCATTCTTTAGCCCGAATGGCATCATGTTGTAGCAGAAGGTACCCCATGGGGTTGTGAATGCTATTTTATGTTGATCTGCTTCTGCTATATGAATTTGGTTGTAGCCGAAAAAGCCATCCATGAGTGATAGCATTTCGTGACCTGCTGTGAGGTCTACAAGCATGTCTATGTTTGGCAATGGGAAGTCATCCTTAGGGCATGCCTTGTTCAAGTCCCTAAAATCTGTACAGATTCTGATGTCGCCAGAAGGCTTTGTGACTGGCACCATGTTAGAGATCCACTCTGAATAATCAATAGCTCTGATGATCTTAGCCTGAAGGAGCTTCTCAAGCTCTGTTTTGACGAGCAATGCTACCTTTGGATGCATTTTCCTTAGCTTCTGCTTCACTGGCTTGACGTTTGGATCTACTGATAGATGATGAACAACAAGGTTTGGATCAAGCCCAGGCATGTGGGCGTATGACCATGCAAAGTTGATAACTGATTCCTTGAGCAAGGTGCTGAGAGCCATTTCTTCTCCTTCTGTTAGGTTGACTGCAATGTAGGTGATCCTTGGACATTCTTCTATTCCCAAGTTGATTGGCTTGGTTTCCTCTATGATGATCGGCGACTGCTCTGGTCTATAATCTTGGATAGGGGGAAGAGGCAAGGCTTCATCTTCTAGCACTTGAATTGCCAAGTTTTCACTAGAAGATACGCCCTTTATTTTTACTATTTTGGAATCAGAATGTGCCCTAGAAGGGTTTTCACATAAAGACTCATGATGTTCTTTTGCTTTATCATTTTTGCGACTAAAGCTTGCCTCTTCCCCAAAATATCCTTTTGGGTGAAGCTGATAGACAGAGGTTGATGTTGGATCCTGATTGCTTGCTGGACCTGATGCCCCCATGAATTCTAGGAGTGCTTGTGCGCTTTGGAACTCGTCGATGTGTGCGATGCTTGGTTGGTCCCAATCTATGAGGTCGGGGTTTGTGAGGGGAAGATCTATGAGGTTAATGGAGAGTTGTTGGAGAACAAAAGTCCCCAGGAGGGTGTCGTCGGCAAAGATATCATCGTAGGATCAGATGTCTTTCTCTTCGGGGATGTCTTCAATTTCCACAAGGTCATCCTGGCTATTCGAAAAGTTCACGTTGGTCATGTTAGTGCCCGCAGTTTTGGTATTGGGCTCTTTTTCAAGCAGGCGAGAGGTATTAAAGCCAAGTCCTTGCTATTCTAGATTTTGGGATGGTATGATAGGAAACAAATTTCTGTCCTCTTGTGGTCCTAGACCACCACCTTGATAGTTATAGTGTTCTGTGACATTTTTGTAGGGGATTGGATATTTCTCTTTGAAGTACTCAAGAAGTTGTGTGTCACATGATGGGGGATCTTTGTATAACCATTTGTTAATATCTGGATCTATTTCTTTGCTGTTGATGGTACCATGAGACTCAAAAGTCATGTTTCCAACTTGCTTGAGCTTATAATGTTCCTCAACAGGCTTTTTTTGACAACTTGGGCGCCCTTGAGTATGTGGATCACGTGGAAGAGCCCCTACAGCAAATGCATCACTGAGGCTGTATTCACCACAACCCTGGTTGTTGATCTTGATGGATGATAAGGTGGAAGAGAGGATGGTCTCTGGATCGCGATGGGATCGGGATGAGCTAGCAATAGAAGTACCAATATCGATTCTAGGACAATGAGTAGAATGAGGGAAAGATGCTTCCATCGCAAGGCAGTATGCGAAGGGGTTAGGATCAGCGTGGATGGTAACCTCAGTGCCTTGATGTGGAAACTTGATGCACTGATGGTAAGTAGATGGCACGGCCCTAATGGAATGGATCCATGGATGACCGAGGAGGATATTGAATGGTAGGTCAAGATCAACAACGTGGCAGATAGTATCTTGCATTGCTGGGCCTAGCTGGATAGGCAAGGTGATAGTCCCTTTGGAGGTACGCTCCAAGTTGTCATATGCTTTGATAGTGATCATCTCATGCTGTATGTCGGCCTCCGTGAACCTGATCTTCTTGATGAATTTTAATGTGCACAAGTTGAGGGCTGAGCCATTATCTACTAGAACTCATTTGATGGCCAAATCTCTGACCATGACGGCAATGCGGAGAGGAAGAATATGGTCAGGAGCGACATCTGGTATATCAAATTCTTTGAAGGATAAGGCACATGCTGCTGATAGGTGTCCCACAAGAGTTTCAAACTGAGTTGTGTTAATGTCGGTGGGGACATGGCCTTCTTTTAGAGCTTTGTCCAGGATCTCCTGATGGATGGGTGATGTGCGGAGCAAATCCAAGATAGATATTTGGGCTGGCATGTTCCCAAGATGCTCTATGATATTGTATTGTGCACTTGGTGCATTATGCTATGTTGCGCGTACATTTGATGCTGGCCTGGTGTTAGACTGTGCTGTGGATGCAGTAGATGTTGGCCTTGGAGGAGCAGCTGACCTCGGAGGAGCACCGGCAACAGTTATCCTACCACTGCGGGTAGTTGCAGCACATTGTCGATTCGGCCCTCTGACGTGGATGGTATTGATGGTGGGCTCATCTTGGATGGGATCAACTTGAGTTATGCATCCGACATACTTGTCATAGTTGATGTAGGCCATTGTGTGATCTTCTTGCTTGCCTTTGCCACGATTTTGGGACTGATTGGCGTTGGCTTGATTCTTCCCGGTATCGTGTTGAGGGAACACATTTTGATATATTTGCAAACTGGCGTTGGGTGAAGCTTGAGCTGGTGCATCGACCTGGATCTCCTTGCTATCAATGAGAGCCTGGATGTAGTTCTTAAGCTGCATGCACTTCAATGTTGTGTGTCCTTTCACACGATGGTAATCACAGTATTCATGTTCTTTATACCAATCAGATTTTGGTGCGTTGTCATCCTTCTGTGGGATGGGCGGATATGTGATCATATTTGCCTTGGCTGGCCGATAAAAGATCTGATCCAGAGGCTCACCTAAAGGTGTGAAAGTCCTCTTCGGATTGTTCTGATTGTTGGGTTTGTTCTACCTTGGGGCAACGTTAACTGCGTTAACAGGATTGCTTTGACGTGCTGGCTATTGCTGTTGGTATTGCTGCTGATACTATTGCATAAGTGGTTGATGAGCTTGAGGAGGCTACTGATAAATAGGTGCTTGATATGCGGGAGCTGGTGGTTGCTGATAGATGGGTGCTTGTGGCGTTTGGTATGTTTGAGCTGGTGTAGGACTAGCCACAACGAATTGTACATTCTTAGTGTCAGTGGCTCCATTTGTAACAACATTCTTGTTACGATTCCAGTAACAAGATTTATCATTGTTGGGTTTGTTCTTGGAATCATCCTTGAAGTGACGAATAGTGCCTTCATCTAGGAGAGCTTTCTCGATGCCTATGCCCTTGCTCTTGATGTCTTGGTATGTCTGGAGACAATTCATGCGCATGTGATAGGATAGCTTTGGATGCAGGTTATCAATGAAGATCTTTGTTAGATGCTTCTCTGGCGGCTGATATGATAACCTGGTTGTAAGATTCTACCATCTTTGCAAGTATTCTGCAAGGCTTTCTCCATCTTTTTGCTTTGAGTTGCATAGGTCTAGCAAGGACAACTCATTCTCCACATTATGGGCATAGTGTGTGATGAACTTCTCAGAGAGTTCAGCAAAGGTTTTTATTGTCCCATGTGGTATTTTGTAAAACCACTCAACAGCAGTCCCTCCCAAGCTTTTGAGAAACAGGCGCAGGAGATAGTTATCACTGTAAGCCACTTCTTGGCACGCCATGTAGAACTCTTTGATATGGTTTACTGGATCTCCTTTCCCCCGATACTTGTTGAACTTGGGCATCTCAAAATGCTTGGGGAAAGGGATAGTTGCTATGGACCGATCGAAGGGATATGAGCACACCTCTTCGAACTTGTATGTTTTATTCTCTGTTCCACTTTGTAGCTCCTTTAGAGCATTTTTCATTGCTTCCCACTCAACATTGAGTGGCGAGGGAACTGGGACTTCTGCTTGTGATGGAAGCTGTGGAACTGGATATGGCGCTTGTTGTGGATAAACGGGTTGGAACTGATTCTGGGGCAATGGTTGCTGGGGATATTGCTGGTGTGACATAGGGGGATATTGTGGTAAATGATATGGAATCGCTTGATGTTGTTGGGCTGCTTGCTATTGTTGAACTGGCGGTTGTTGTGGGACTGCTTGCTGATATTGGACACTTGGAACTTGCTGTTGTAACTGATGGGTGGGAACTTGTTGTTGCTGGGGGATGATAGGGATTTGTTGCTGAGGCTGATAGCAAGGGACTTGCTTTTGTTGAGGAATGATGGGTGTTTGCTGAAAGGGGACATGTGGTTGCTGTGGGGGAGGCTGTTGGAACGATGCTGCTTGCGGGTATGATGGTGGTAGTTGCTGAGGTTGGCTTTGGGTTTGGCTGATATAAGTTGGGTGCATGCCTGCGTTACTTAAAGGTGGAACAGATTTGGGGAAGCTAGAAGCAAAGGGTGATGGGGTAAGATAGCTGGGGAAAGTTGGCTGTTGAGGTGGTGGAACTTGCTGGAAGGTATTTGGGATTTGGGATGAATAGCTTGAAGCCGGCGGTGGTTGGGGTAGTTGCTGCTGTGCTGCTTGGGCGAAGGCAGTTTGTTGACTTGCAACCATAGATGTAGGGGATTGAGATGGGATCCCCCATGCCTTCATTTCTTCTTGTGTAAGGCCCCACTGAGAGCTTGTGTTAGGGTGCACTGCAGTGGATGATGGAATGGTAGGAGTAATGGGAGCTTGGGACACGAATGATGGTTGAGAGAAAGGAGCTTGTTGAGGTTGTGTTTGAGTGGATGCTTGTGAGGAGGAAAATGAAGGAAACACCCAAGAGAAAGATGAGGTTGGAATGGGAAGCGATTGCGCTAACCCCAAAGAAGAAGGTACAAGTGCTTGGGGGGTGAAGGGTGACGGTGCTCCTTTGATGGTGAAAGGCATTGCTTGACTTGCGGATGGTGGCGAAGCTTTTGGTGTAAAAGCTTGCGTGAGAGGTGGAAGCTGACTTTGGGTTAAGCGTTGGATTTGGGCTTGGGCAGCCATAGCAGATGATGAAGCAAAAGGGGTAGGAGATGGAGCGGATGGCGCTGCAGCTTGTGTTGCGGGATTGGTGAGGCTTTCTTGCAAGAAAAGGGGAATGGTGGAAAGCTCTTGGGGTGTTTGCATGATAGGATCGGGGAATGATTGGACAAACGGAGAATATGCTTGTGCTGGAACTTGGATAGTTTTGATGGGGATGCGTGGATAGAGAGATGGTGGGATGGAGGTACTTTCTGGCAGATAGTGGGCAAACGTGCTTTGCTGATGTTGTGGTACAAGGGCATTGGTCACTGGTGGGATTTCTGAAGGATTTACAAATGCTTGGTTTGCCAAGGGGGATGAAGGGATGTTTGGATCTTCACATGGGTTACTGGCTTGGATCTGGGGATTGTAGGTCATCATGGCATTGGTGAAAAGGTTGGGATCGGATGAGGTTGTTGGTGGATAAGGATTCATGCTTCTTCTTTTCTGAGATCTGGTCTCAACAGGCATGGAGATGCAAGTGCTAAATGTATGCAAGATGTTTGGCTATAAGATGTTGATGGATGCAAAGTTGATGAACTTCTAAAGATGATGTCTTCTAAGATGCAAATGCAAAGATAGGGATCAAGATGGCGATGATGAAAGCTAGATGGAACGGATATGGATCAAGACGGTGGAGGAAAGATAGGTTGCTGGTGGAAAGCTGGTGAAAGATTACTGAGTGGTCAACAAATGAGCTGCTGTTTTTCCCAAATGGAGGATCAGAGATATGATGGGGTCAACCTAGGATAGACTGATGATCTTCGGTCAACAAGTTTCTTATCAATACACTCCAATCTCTTGCTCGAGATGATGGCTATGCAAGGACAAGGTTTGATTTCTTTATGACAACACATTGTGTCAAAAAAGAGGATGATGGTCTCTGATCTTGGATATAGGATAGGAACAACTCAAAAGGTAGAACACTAAGTGTTGGTGGAACTCTGGATTTGGAACAAAAGATGGTGGATCTGCTGGAAAGACATGGAAAGCTGATGGGGGGATGCTGGTGGAAAAGGTATTGAAGGGTGAAGGGACAAATGCTCTATCTAAAGGGACAATGCAGATGACAAGGATTGATTCTAGAATGCTGGTAGGAAGATGAATGCACTTGCAACTTTTATGATGTTCTTGAGATGCAAGTAGGGTTTTGATGCTGATGCAAAGGGTGAAACTAGGATGAAACTAAGATGCAAGGCTGTTGAGACAAGGTTTTAAGATCTGAAGATGGAACAAGACATGAACAAGGATTTGGCTAATTTTCTGGCTCAAGGTTGACAAAGTGATGGTTAACTCGAAAACGGAAGGCGAACTGTTTGATGCGGGCGTTATGGGAAATGTTCTCAAGTCTGGCTTGGGACTTCTCCTCGGCTTTGGTTGCTTGGATAATGGTTTGATAGGTCTTGGTGTTCTTCTTGGTAACTTTTCGCTCTTGATAGGCTTGGGATTTGGGCAACTTCGCTTTAGGATGTTTGTTCTTGCTGGGCATCACTTGGAAAAGAGGCTTCTGATTTTGAGGCAAAGGTTTCCAATGGCAAAGGTTAAGGTCAAAGCAATCTCTGCAAGGGACAAAGCAACCCTGCAGGATACAAACAAAGACAACTGACTCTGACAAAGCTTTGAAAGTGTATGTTTCAACAAGTGTTTTCACGGAGTCTTTGACTATCAAGCACTTCAAACAGATCTACCTAAGGAAGGTGAGTATCAAAATCGCTTGCCCATAGCTTGGTATCCCCCAGAAGGGAATACAAATGGTGAGTAATCTTGAGGCGACCCGGTAAACCCCTTGGAATCGGTCCTTGCACAAGGATTTTGATACTTTCGGATGTAGATAGGGTAGCCTCTAGTTTATCAGTTTACTAATGATTTCGTGGTGTCTCCATACCCGGTTATGCTGATCATCCGTGACTCACTTAAGAGCCTTGCCAATTATGCTGGGGGAGAGGAATGTTTACCATCCCCAAACACCTGTTTGGCACGAACACCCGGCGATTAGGAGATATAAGTGATTCTTTTGGACTTCACTTATTTGTATACCGGCCGGAGGGGATACCGGTTTGAGGTCATTCTCCGAGGAGGAAGTGCTTCTCCTTGGACAGGCCTCGCTAAAAGCAGAATAGGTGAACTTGTCCAAGTTCAAATGTTCCACGTTGCTTACTCTAACAAGGATTATGCAAGAATTGAAAAACTCCTACATGCACATCAAGCAGATTTTGTTCATTTTCCCAAATTTGATTAAGTGATGTTTGAACTTTGAAATGAAGACACTTGTGATTAGATTTTGATTTGTTCCTTTCTCCAAAATGTAAATAATTTGAACGGTTGCAAGTTCTTTCCTTTTGTGCATTCAAGATTTGATTAGCGAGTTGATTTAAGAACTTTGAAAAAGCTTTGTTTTATCCCTTAGATCACTCAAGATTGAATTTGTTTGCTTGCTTTGAAATCTGAAACAGATGAGGGAATAGAGTTGTTCGTTCCTTTAGTGCATTCAAGATTGAGTTAGCTTTTCAAAATGACAATGACATTCTAGGACCTAAGTTCATTTCCTTAATGTCATTCAAGATTTTGTTTTTGACCTTTGCTGTAATAAAAGAAATGAAAAACCAGTCCCAAGCAACTCAAGATAGAAAACCAAAAAGTGACACTGTCCAGCTTATAGGCGACGCTGGAAAGTGCAGAGGCGACATTTGATTCTTACAGGCGACATTCTGTACCTCAAAAGGTGACAGATAAATATGCAGAGGCGTGATTTCTTTCTTTACAAGCGTGATTTCTTTACATGTAGGCGACAGAAAAGAATTCTGGGACGAAACAGAAGTTATCCATGGTGGGAAAATCTCAGTTATGCAGGCGTGAGAACAGAGCTCATAGGCATCATTTCTTTCCTCAGAGGCGTGATTTCATTGCAAGAAGGCGTGACTGGATTGTTTGTAAGTGACATTTCTTTTGATGAAGGCGACATTTCTTTGCTTGAAGGTGACATTTAATTGCTGTAGGCGACATTTCTTTTCATGAAGGTGACATTTCTTTTGTTTCCTGCTAAATACAAGCATATAAAGTATAATTTCATCAAAATGATTGTGGTTTGACTCCCACCGGGCGTGCCAGAATGTAGACTAGGATTTGAGTGTGCACCTAAACCTATTTTGAAGGCCAAAGACAAACAAACGTCATAGCATATAGTCAAATCAAATTTAATGGCAAACAAACTAAAATCAAAGCCACCTCAGTTTAAGCTTAAAACGGATGCGCCCATGCACCGTTTGATATGCTTGGATATAGATGGATGTGGGTGTGCAAACTCAAGCACTTGGAGCATGCAAGATGAATGATGATTTGAGGTTAATGAAGACCCAAAATGACACAAAATAGGTATGAGGAACCTATTTTGCCTCAAAGGCCTCAAGAACACACAAATATGCAAAGCTAAAAGATGAACTAAGATTAAAACAAGAAAAGAATCTATGTTAATCCATTTAAGCTAATTTAGATATGATTTAAGCTTGGAAATGATCTAAAATGATGAGTTTATGCTTATGCTAGAATGAAAATGGCATTATAACTTTGCTATTGCTTGAGAATTGAAAAGATTGTTTTGCCTTAGGAAGTGAGGGGTATTTATAGGATTTCTAAGGGCTTGGGGTAGGAGGAATGAATGGCCAGGATTGAAATCCTTAAGAGAGGCCAAGATTCATTCAAAGGGAAGCACATGGATTGTGCTAGTTCTCAGCCAATCAGGAGGTGACATATGTCACAAGGTGAGTGGATGAAGGGAAGGGCAAAGAGGAGTCAACAAAGGGGGCTCCAAGCTCATAACTCTCCAAATAAATGCTTGTAAGAGCAATGAATGGGCTTTAAGAGGCTTTGAAGACTTTGGGGAAGCAATAAATGCTTTGTGGTTGAGATATTTGGAAGGGAAGACTTTGCTTTGGTTTAGGAAAGTCTTAAGCTTGGTTAGGATTGCACAAAGGTTTAAGGGTAGGATTAGGATTAGATTAGGACAAAAATAGGATTAGGATGGGTGAAGAGGTTGGATTTGAGAAGATTCTAGAAGAGTCTAGATTTCTCCCTAGTTTCATGGAATAAAAGTTATTCATTCCAAAAAGCTTAAGTTTAGGAATATTTATTAAAATATTTTCAATAAATATGAAAATTAAATATTTAACCTTAATTAAATATTTAACCTTGGGATTAGGGTTAGAAAAGATGGGATTAGCCTTTTAATCGAAATTAAGAAGGGATTAGAAGATTTTGGAAGAGGTTAGTGGTCTAAAGGAAATTGGCCAAGTTTGGGATAAAAAATAAATTTAAAATAAATTAATTTATTTTTGAAGTTTTTGGTCAATTTATTAATTAAATAATTAATAAATTAGGGATAATGTCCAAATGACATTTTTAGGCTAGATTCCTTAATTAAAGATTTTTAATTAAGAGAGAGGGATTTAATGCCATAAAAATAAATTAATTAATTAAATAATTAATTAATTAATAAATGATGATGTCATCAAGGATTTTCAGAAAACAAAAATAATTTATTTTCTGAAGGATTTTTCGGTGTCTACATCATTCCATGTTATTTTCAATTTTTTTTAGTTTTTAATTATTGTTATAGATATAATTTTTAATAATATTAATATTTTTATATTAACATTAGTATTAATATTATAATAATAATACCTATGAGATCTCTAATGTAGAGGCACTAAGCACTAGTGCATGCATCTTAAAAATTCATCCAAAACTGTCTTGTCACTACCCTCTGCATAGACCCATAGTCTGTCATGAATTACTTTTGAAGAAAACAATATATGAAAAATCCCTCTACTGAGGATGGGCATAATTAAGTTCTATAATACATACTCCAAGATGAGCAAGATCCAACAGTTGAGTTGGGAGATATTACCCATGCAACAACACCCAATTTTCTATGATAAAAAAGCAAGACTAGACTTGTAGAAAATCTGAACTTTATTTACATCTCGGAGAATAATTTGTACATTTCAACATCCTCTCCAAAAAAAATAGATTCTACTATCATTTAATGACTTGATTCCTCTTCCACTCCAACCATTTCTTGGTAGTTACATTCGAAGAGGAATACCGAAAGACTCCTATGTACGTGTTTCCCACTAAAATACAATGTAACCATTATGTTTGAAAATCTAAATCTTTCAACTATGAAAACAACTCAAAACTAATTAAAAATTATAAAATATAAACTTCCTAATGACTTCCAACATCTTGGAGACCTTTTCTAAACACTTATAACCTCTTAGTAACCCCTAAACAATCCTTGACACTCTTGGACACTATTGGTCCACTTACAATGCATATCAGTCCTTTATGACTATTACAATCACATGCTATTTAGAAAACCATTATAGGTTTTAGAGCTTCATAGTTGATCTTCTTTGATGCACTTGGTATCTTGATGGATTATCCTTGGTGCTCTCTCTCTCTCTCTCTCTCTCTCTGTAGGGTTGTAAGGTGTCATAATGGTTCATAGGATAGGATTCCTTAAGACCCCTAAGATGTACTCTTAGGCTTTCTAATGGGTCATAAGGTGTCATAAAGGGTTTTAGGACCCATTAATGGGTCCTACGACCCCTTAAGACACCTTACAACCCCTAAGATGTACTCTTAGGCTTCCTAATAGGTCATAAGGTGTCATAAGGATTTGTAGGACCATTAATGGATCCTAGAACCCCTTAAGACACCTTACGACCGCTTAGGAACCCTAAGAATACATATTAGGGTTCCTAGTATACATTAATGGGTCTCAAGGGATCATAAGACACATTACTGTATTTGAGGAGCTATTAATGGATGTTAGGACCCTTTAAGACAACTTACAACCCCTAAGATGTACTCTTAGGCTTTCTAATGGGTCATAAGGTGTCATAAGGGGTTGTTGAACCCATTAAGACACCTTACGACCTATTGGGAACCATAAGAATACATCTCAGGGTTCCAAGTACACATTAATGGATCTAAAGGGGTCATAGGACATATTATTGTGTCTTAGGACACCATAAGACCCCTTACGACCCTTAAGATGTACTCCTATGATTCTTAGTGGGTTGTAATGTGTCATAAGGGGTCGTAGGATCTATTAATCGGTTGTAAGACCCCTAAAGACACCTTACAACCCCTAAGATATACTCCTAGGCTTCCTAATGGGTTGTAAGGTATCATAAAGGGTTGTAGGACCCATTAATGGGTCCTTGGACCCCTTCAGACACCTTATGACCCCCAACATGTACTCTTAGGCTTCCTAATGGTTTGTAAGGTGTCATAAGGGTTGTAGGACCCATTAATGGGTCCTAAGACCCCTTATAACACCTTACGACCCCTAAGATGTAGTCTTAGGCTTCTTAATGGGTTGTAAGGTGTCATAAGGAATTATAGGACCCATTAATGGTCCTTCGACCCCTTACAATACCTTAAGACCCCTAAGATGTACTCTTAGGCTTCCTAAGGGGTTTTAAGGGTTTATAAGGAGTTTTAGGAGTCATTAATGGGTCATATGACCCCTTAAGACACCTTATGACCCCTAAGATGTACTCTTAGGCTTCCTAATGAGTCATAAGGTGTCATAAGTGGTCGTAGGACCCATTAATGGGTGTTAAGACACCTTAAGACACATTAAAACCCCTTAGGAACCCTAAGAATACATCTTAGGGTTCCTAGAATACATTAATGGGTCCCAAGGGGTCATAGAATATATTAATATGTCTTAGGAGCCATTAATGAATGCTAGGACCCCTTAAGACACCTTATGACCCCTAAGATGTACTGTTAGGATTTGTAATGGGTCATAAGGTGTCATAAGGGGTTGTAGGACCCATTAAGAAACCTTACGACCCCTTAGGAACCCTAAGAATACATCTTAAGGTTCCTACTACACATTAATGGTTCTCAAGCAGTCATATGCCATATTACTATGTCTTAAGACACCATAAGACCCCTTACAACCCCTAAGATGTACTCTTAGGCTTCCTAATGGGTTGTAAGGTGTCATAAGGGTTCATAGGAGTCATTAATGGATGCTAGGACCCCTTAAGACACCTTACAACCCCTATGATGTACACTTAGACTTTTTGATGGGTCGTAAGGTGTCATAAGGGGTTGTAGGACCATTAATGGGTCCTAAGACCCCTTAAGAAACATAATGACCCCTAAGATGTAATCTTAGGCTTTCTAATGGGTCATAAGGTGTCATAAGGGGTTGTAGGATCCCTTAAGAGACCTTACGACCCCTAAGTTGTACTCTTAGGCTTCTTAATGGGTCTTAAGGTGTCATAAGGGGTTGTAGGAGCCATTAATTGGTCCTAAGACACCTTACAACCCCTAAGATGTACTCTTAGGCTTGCTAATGGGCCATAAGGTGTCATAAGGGGTTGTAGGACCCATTAATAGGTCCTAAGACTCGTTAAAATACCTTACAACCCCTAAGATGTACTCTTAGGCTTTCTAAGGGGTTGTAAGGGTTCATAAAGATTCATAGGAGCCATTAATGGGTCCTACAACCCCTTAAGACACCTTACAGCCCTAAAGATGTACTCTTAGGCTTCCTAATGGGTCGTAAGGTGTCATAAGGGGTTGTAGGACCCATTAGTGAGTCCTAGGACCCCTTAAGACACCTTATGACCCCTTAGGAACACTAAGAATACATCTTAGGGTTCCTAGTACACATTAATGGGTCTCAATAGATCATAGGACATATTACTCTTTCTTAGGAGCCATTAATGGATGTTAAGACCCCTTAAGACACCTTATAACCCCTAATAAATACTCTTAAGAATTTTAATGTGTCGTAAGGTGTCATAAGGGGTCATAGGACCCATTAATGGGTCCTACAACCCCTTAAGACACCTTACAACCCCTAAGATGTACTTTTAGACTTGGTAATGGGTCATAAGGTGTCATAAGGGGTTGTAGGACCATTAATGGGTCCTAGGATCCCTTAAGTCACCTTATGACCATTAAGAACCCTAAGAATACATCTTAGGGTTCCTAGTACACATTAATGGTTCTCAAGGGCTCATAGGACATATTACTATGTCTTAGCACACCATAAGACCCCTTAAAACCCCTAAGATGTACTCTTAGGCTTCCTAATGGGTTGTAAGGTGTCATAAGGGTTTGTAGGAGCCATTAATGAATGTTAGGACCCCTTAGGATACCTTACAACCCATATGATGTACTCTTAGGATTTATAATAGGTCGTAAGGTGTCATAAGGGGTCATAGGACCATTAATGGGTTCTAGGACCCCTTAAGAAACATTACAACCCCTAAGATGTACTCTTAGGCTTTCAAATGAGTCATAAGGTGTCATATGGGGTTGTATGACCCCTTAAGAGACCTTATAACCCCTAAGATATACTCTTAGGCTTCCTAATGGGTCGTAACGTGTCATAAGGGGTCATAGGAGCCAACAATTGGTCCTAAAACACCTTACAACCCCTAAGATGTACTCTTAGGCTTCCTAATGGGCTGTCAGGTGTCATAAGGGGTTGTAAGACCCATTAATGGGTCCTATGACCTTTTAAAACACCTTATGACCCCTAAGATGTACTCTTAGGCTTCCTAATGAGTTGTAAGGGTTCATATGGAGTCATAGGAGTCATTAATGGGTCCTACAACCCCTTAAGACACCTTACAACCCCTTAGGAACCCTAAGAATACATCTTAGGGTTACTAGTACACATTAATGGAGATCAAGGGGTCATAGGACATAATACAGTGTCTTAGAACACCATAAGACCCCTTACAACCTCTAAGATGTAATCTTAGGCTTCCTAATGGGTCGTAAGGTGTCATTAGGGTTTACAAGAGCTATTAATGGATGCTACGATCCCTTAAGACACCTTACAACCCCTAAGATGTATTCTTAAGCTTTCTAATGGTTTTTAAGGTGTCATAAGGGGTAGTAGGACCCATTAATGGGTCTTAGGACC
This sequence comes from Chamaecyparis obtusa, assembly GCA_027943335.1. Taxonomy (NCBI): domain Eukaryota; kingdom Viridiplantae; phylum Streptophyta; class Pinopsida; order Cupressales; family Cupressaceae; genus Chamaecyparis; species Chamaecyparis obtusa. The sequence continues at coordinate 615,899 of BSBK01000136.1, read as the reverse complement.
CCTTAAGATACCTTACAACCACTAAGATGTGCTCTTAGGCTTCCTAATGGGTCGTAAGGTGTTATAAGGGGTTGTAGGACCCATTCATAGGTTGTAGGACCCATGAATGGGTCCTAGGAACCCTTAAGACACCTTATGACCCCTAAAATATACTATTAGGTTTTCGAAGAGGTTGTAAGGGTTCATAAGGAGTTATAGGAGTCATTAATGGGTCCTACGACCCCCTAAGACACCTTACATCCCCTAAGATGTACTCTCTCTCTCCCTCTCTCTCTCTCTCTCTCTCTCTCTCTCTCCCCTTCCCCTTCCCTTCCCCTTCCCCTTATGACACCTTACAACCTATTAGGAAGCCTAAGAGTACATCTTAGGGGTCGTAAGGTGTTATAAAGGATCTTAAGACCCATTAATGGGTCCTACAACCCTTATGACACCTTACGACCCATTAAGAAGCCTAAAAGTACATCTTGGGGGTCATAAGGTTTCTTAAGGGGTCCTAGGACCTATTAATGGGTCCTATGACCCCTTATGATACCTTACAACCCATTAGGAAGCCTAGGAGTATATCTTAGGGGTTTTAAGGTGTCTTAAGGGGTCTTACAACCCATTAATAGGTCCTACGACCCCTTATGACACATTACAACCCATTAGGAATCCTAGGAGTACATCTTAGGGGTTGCAAGGGGTCTTATGGTGTCCTAAGACACAATAATATGTCCTATGACCCCTTTAGACCCATTAATGTGTACTTGGAACCCTAAGATGTATTCTTATGGTTCTTAATGGGTCGTAAGGTGTCTTAATGGGTTCTACGACACCTTATGACCCATTAGAAAGCCTAAGAGTACATCTTAGAGGTCAAAAGTTGTCTTAAGGGGTCCTAACATCCATTAACAGCTCCTAAGATACAGTAATATGTCCTATGATCCCTTGAGACCCATTAATGTGTAATATGAACCCTAATATATATTCTTAGGGTTTCGAAGGTGTCTTAAGGGGTTCTAGGACCAATTAATGGTCCTACAACCCCTTATAACACCTTATGACCTATTAGGAAACCTTAGAGTACATCTTAGGGGTCGTAAGGTGTCTTAATTATTTTTGAGTTATTTTCATAGTTGAAAGATTCAGATTTTCAAACATAATAGCTACATTGCCTTTTAGTGGGAAACACATGCATAGGAGTCTTCTGGTATTTCTCTTTGAATGTAACTACCAAGAAATGGTTGGAGTGGAAGATGAATCAAGTCATTAAATGATAGTAGAGTCTATTTTTTGTGGAGAGGATGCTGAAATGTATGAATTATTCTCTGAGATGTAAATAAAGTTCAGATTTTTTGCAAGTCTAGTCTTAGTTTTTTATCACAAAAAATTAGGTGTTGTTGCATGGGTCATATCTCCCAACTCAACTGTTGGATCTTGCTGATCTTGGAGTATGTATTAGAGAACCTAATTATGCCCATCTTCAATAGAGGGATTTTTTACATATTGTTTTATTCAAAAGTTATTCATGATAGAGTACAGGTCTATGCAGAGGGTAGTGACAGGATAGTTTTGGATGAATTTTTAAGATGCATGCACTAGTGCTTAGTGCCTCTGCATCAAAGATCTCATAGGTATTATTATTATAATATTAATACTAATGTTAATATTAAAACATTAATATTATAAAAAATTATATCTATAAAAATAATTAAAAACTAAAAAAAAAATTGAAAATAACATGGAATGAAAAAGTTTGAAGTTGCAAATGTTGAAATTTTAAATGGAAAGCAAAATTTTGGTGGCAAAAATCTAATATCCGATTTGAAAATCTAATATCCGATTTCAAATCCAATATCCGATTTCAAATCCGATATCCGATTTGAAATCCCATATCCGATTTCAAATCTGATATCCGATTTTAAATCCGATATCCGATTTTAAATCCGATATCCGATTTCAAATCTGATATCTGATTTTTAAATCTGATATCTAATTTCAAATCTGATATCTTATTAGGCTTGGTATTTTCTTGGGCATTACCAAACATGGGTGGTCAACCCTTTAGGCATGTTTCAAGAGATAGTTCTTGATACCAAGACTTCGACCATGTAGCTGACGACTATTTTTTCACCCAAAATTGATGAAACGAAAAGGGTTTTTTAAAGACATTATTAGCTTTCCATAAATATAATCGCTATCAAATTTTGAGTTCAGTAGTAATTATTACTTATTTTTTAATTGAGTTATCTTTAAAGTCATAATTGACATACTGATTGAAAAACAACTATAACTTTCAAACCATTTAATGTTTTTGAAATCCAAAACATGTGTCACATTCTATGCTTTGGCTACTATAAGGAAAAAAAAAGTTTTGAATTTTCTAAAATTTTGAATTATTTAAGGTGGTCAAACACGAGAGTTTTTTTATTCTAAAAAATTTGTAGTAGAAAATTCATAATTAATTATTTATTTGACCAAAAATTACAAAAAAAATATGCGTCACATCCAGGCATGAGTCTACTACTTATCTCTAGAATCTTGGGAAATTATATCATCATTTGATTGTGATAAAGGTGGTCAGACAAACATTTACTCTATCTTTTCCCTGAATTTTTTGTACTACTACATTGAAATCTAAAATTTTGAACAATTAGATAAAAAAAATTTCAAAGAAGAGCTAGTAGTTTAGAAACGACATTCAATTTCCTACAGATTCTATTCTTACAACTTTTTCACATAAGGTTCATAATATGTTAAACCTTTTACGTCAAGTTGACTAATCCTAATTTTTTGATTTTTCATTGCCACTTAAGGCCATAGTTTGGTATACCATGATCCTGCACATACCCACCACCTGGATGTTGGTGTTCCACCTTCACCCTCTAGTATTCTAGGCACCTAGCTACCAACTTAGCAATCTGTGTTCTCATGCCTAGCCAATGATATAACTGTCTCAAATTGGCATACATCTTCTTCATTCTGGGATGCACTGTATAAGGGGCTCTATAGGCCTCTAGCATGAAAAACTCTCACAATCATCTGGAAAAAGGTACATAGATAAGTCCTCTATGATGTAAGAGTCCATCCAACTCCATGGTATAATATACGTACTTCCCCTCAAGGGGTATCTAAGATCAAACCAACTCACTCACTTCTGCATATAAATCATCATCATGTAAGTGATGAAGAATGTGATCTCTCAACTTTGTTCCTATAGACATAGAAGAAAGCCCATGTCGTCTCCTACTCAAGGCATATGTGACAAAATTTTCTTTCCCCTTGATGTAGTGAACATCAAAATCATATTCACACAAGAACTCCATCCATCTCCATTACCTAACATTAAGGTTTAGCTCTGTGAATATGTATTATAGACTTTGATGGTCTAAATGAAGTTCAAACTGATACCCTAATAGGAAGTGTCTCCATCTCACTAAGGCATGCACCACTACTACAAGTTTGAGATCATGGGTAGGGTAGTTTAGTTTGTGAGTCTTTAGTTTTCTAGACTCATAGGCTATAGCTCATCCATGCTGCATAAGAACTACCCCTAAACCATCTATGGAAGCATCTGTGCAAACTAAAAACTTTGTTGAAGGCTCTGGCACCGCAAGAATGGGTGCACTGGTCAATTCTCTCTTGAGCTCCTAAAAGGCTCTATCATACTTCTTAGTCCACTCAAACTTCCTTCCCTTTTCCTGAAGAGAAGTAATAGGGTGTGTCAATCGAGAAAACCCTTCAACAAACCATCTATAATAACCAGCTAGACCCATGAAACTTCTCACTTCTGTAATAGTGGTAGGTGCTGGCCAATTCATAATGGCATCTATCCTTGATGGATCTACTAAGATCCCATCACTAGATACCACATGACACAAATACTTGACCTCTGATCTGATGAATGTACACTTCGATAAGAGTTGATTATATCTAAGGCACTATAAAACTTGTCTTAGGTGTTCTGCATGCTCTCTCTCATCCTTTGAATAGATTAAGATGTCGTGAAGGAATACAACTGTGAACTTGTCAAGGAATGTACAAAATACTCCATTCATAAGACTCACAAATACAACTGGAGCATTTGTAAGATTGAATGGAACCAAGGTGAACTCATAGTGTCCATATCTAGTGCAGAATGTGGTCTTGTGAATATCACTATCACTATCCTAAATTGGTGATATCCTAACTTAAGGTCAATCTTGGAGAACACTTGGGCACCATGAAGCTTATCAAAGAGGTCATCAATCCTAGGAAGTGTATATCGATTCTTGATGGTTACTTTTATCAACTGGTGGTAATCCATACACAACCTAAGAGATACATCCTTCTGAACACAAAGATCATAGTTGCACCCCAAGGAGAAACACTAGGATGAATATTCCCTTTCTCTAACAACTCCTCAAGTTGCAACTTGAGCTCATTAAGCTTATTAGTGGTCATCCTGTAAGGTTCTCTGGAAACTAGTTCTTCTCTTGATACAAGATCTATGTGAAAGTCTACCACCCTTCAAGGTGGCATACCAGGTAGCTCTGAAGAAAACACATCTGCATATTCCTATAGAATGGGATGGCCATCTAGTGAAGCTTCTTGTTTTGCCTCATCTTCTCTATCACTAATAGTAATAACAAAAAATTGACATCCATTCTACATGCTTTTCTTAAGCTGCATAGTGGAGATCGCATGGAGGCATACATGCCTCTAGTTACAAAAATCATAGTAGCATTGCCATCATCATCCAAGCATTTTATCAAATTCTTATGACAATCTAGCTTGGCCTTGTGAGCATATAGCCAATCCATACCAAGAACTAAACCCTAAGATCTGAGAGGTGTTATCTTGAGGCCTGCTAAGGTGGTTATGACACCAATCTAAATCAGGCACTCCCTAACCATATGAGGTAATAGATACTCTAGCTCTTGAAGCTAACTCAACTTCTCACCTAATATCCTTCCTAGCTACCACTAGCCCACAATGCTCCATGACCAATGGACAAACAAAGGAGTCACTAGCTCCAATATCAAATAGGATAGAAATTGCACTACCTTCGATCATACCTGAAGCCTCAATGACTATGGCTTGATGCTCTTCCTGATAGCTATCAACTGTAGAAAACACTCTGTGGGACTTTCCCATGTCCCCAACTATAGGTTTAGGCATTACTACTGGTTGACGGTCTCCCTGAGGAGATTCCCTAGCTATGTGCCCCATGGAAACACAAGTATAGCATGGTCCTTGAGTCTGAACCTATACGTCTTGAGGTCTGGAATGTTGAAATCCTCCTATCTGAGTAGACCCACTATATCCCCCATTATAGGGCTACTGTGTTTGTGTTGGGGGTGTATAAGGGGCCTGAGATTTTTGTCCCTTCTTAAGACCCTAAGAGTGCCACTACTTAGGCTTTGAGCCCTATTGACCCTAAGGTGGTTTTGGTGCCTAGCTCTGCTAAGACTGTTGAGGCTGCTACCGCTACTGAGGCTGTGGGGCTTTGAAAGTCCTTGAATTGTTCCTCTGATTCCCTTTCCAAGGGGGCTTCTAATAGCCTAAGTTCTATGGTGCAGAATTGTGATACTGAGATCCCTTCATGATATCCTCTGCAACCAATGCCCTATCACGGGTGAATCGCAAGTCTCCTGGTGGTACCATACATACCATGCTGGATATAGAGGCGTTCAATCCCTTGATGAATCGATTCACCTGTAACTTCTCATCCCTCATGTACTCAACATAAGGAAGGAGATCTATGATCTTTCCCTCATACTGGGCCACTAAAAGTCCCCTCTACAACAGATCATGGAATTTGTCTATGCAACATTGTCTAAACTGCTCAGAGAGATACCTATCCCTAAATATTTAAAGGATCCCATGTCATGGTGTCTATAACTAGATGTCCCTTGAAATCCTCATGTTTCCACCAAGTGGAGTCTCCACCTCTAAGAAGATGTATGGAAAAGTGTGCTTTAAGGTTTCTCTCATAAGGGCGCAACACAAAACAACACTCAAGGCTCAGAAGCCAAGACTCAACCTCTATCCCATCAGTAGATCCCATAAACAATGGCAGTTGAAGCCACATCAGCTCTCAAATCTGATCACCTACATCAAGAGGTGTCCTCTCATATCTACAAACCTTAATCATGGGTGGAGGTTATGGTCCCCTAATGGACCCAACTTTCTGCTCAGCCTGACCCTCTGCAAATCTAGGAGGGGGACTCCTACTTCACTCCCTAGCTAAGGACCTACATCCTTCCATACCCTCCTATACATTTTAGGGTACAACTTGAGGCATACAGTCTAGGATAAGTCTAGTCAGGTTCTAAAAGGATTGCAACAATTCAACATTTGAATTAAGAGGTGGTTCAGGAGGTGGACCCTGGTCCCCTTCTTGAACTTCTACCTCTAGTTGTATCTCTTCTCGAGATAAGGAAATACACCTATGCCCACATCTATGTCCACAGGCCAGTCAGGTGAGTGGAGGAATCCTACACATATAGCATAAAGTTTATCATCTACAAAGTGGGTTAGGTTCCCAAGGTTTACTAAACTGGGCTCTAATACCAAAATGTGATGCCCAAAAAGTGAGCAAAACATAACTATAATTTTTTTTCTAAAATCTACTGTTTAACCTCTAACACACACACAAACACAACTATGTTTGCGGAAAATAATGCAGAGGTCAAACCAGAGAAGGTTGACCAAGTTTAACCAAAAGTCAAACTTCACTGAACAACTTCCAAACTATACTATAGGGTTTCCTAAGCCGCATGCTTTCACTGACACACAAATTGAGATAGTTGACTAAAGTCAACTAGAGTTGACCAACAAGTCAACCATGTGCCAAAACATGTACCACTAGGTTAAAAAGGTTTGAAACATAACTCAAAATACTTGTGCATGCAAACTGAGGCAATAGTCCCAGGTTTGACTAAGGGTTGACCAAAAGTCAACTGTGCAAAAAAATTGTCAACAAGTCCATAGAGTCCAAATGGACTCTAGTCTTTGATGATAAAAGTTGTTAAGAGCTCCTGCTGACTAAGACCTTTACCTAACTTTAATATTAAGTTATTTTGAACGGAATAACATAGGTTCCAATTCTAGGTCCCTAATTTAGATCCATGGTCAACTATCCCTGCACACTCATTGCACACATCAATAGGTCCAAAATAATATGATATAGAAACATAAAACATCATCAGTACTGCATGGTATCTAAACTATGTCTGTGATTGAATTAAATAAACATATCATCAGTTTCTTGAACCAATTTCCCATCACAATTACATCCAACACAATAATTCCCATCTATGATATCATCATAAACTGAAACTGAATCAAAACATAAAGTATCTTGAGTGTACTCTGATTACATAACTAGGTACCAAACATATAACATAGGATTCAACAGGTCCTTAAATACATAAGAGTCTCAATAGTCAAAGTATGTCTAAGTAATAATCACTGAAAACATAGAAGGTAAAGCAATAAAACTATGTTTGTCTTAGGTAGGTCTCACAATTCTACACATGGGAAGCTCAAGAAAATGTGGAACATCTTTTGCTTTATTTCTCCACCCAAAATTGTGGCTGGATATTGTGAAAAAGCTAAATTAGTGATCCCCTTTACCAAACAAACTGTAGGGTATATTTTCAAGTTGCCCTACACTTCACAAGTCATCCCTTTTTCTAAGCTTCTAGAAGATTGCACCTCCAATAATTATCTAAATCTTTGGCACAAAAGGAATAGATGAATCTTAAAAGAAGAGGTATCAAAAATAAATCAAATATTATACAAAATCAAGAAATCACTCTTAAATTTCACAAATACATATATAGCAAAAATAAAAAGCGTGGATTCTAGCTTCACATATTGGGACTATTTTATTCTAAAGGAATTGAAACACATTGCATACCATTTGGTAAATAAAGATATTATTAGTAGCAAGATATCATAGATCCCACTACCATAAGGGGAAATTTTTTTTGACAGGGCTTCAAAGGTAATCCAAGGGAATTAGGATGAGGTTTTGTGATTAAAGATCATATAGGTAAAATTATTAGTACAATGAAAACTAGCCTTCCAATAGGCACAAATAATATTTCAGAACCTCAATCAAGCATTACTATAGGGGTTAATGATGGCCAACAGTTTAAAAATTAGGATATTCAAATCAAAAGAGATTATATTTTAATAGTGAATGCATGCAGACTCAAGCACTCCCAAAAAAAGAAAATATAGTATTCATTGCATTAAGAGGGGCAATTGACAAACATTTTAATGCATTGAAGATTCATCATTGTTACAAGGGAGGAAATCATTTAGTGGATTAGCTAGCCAACATAGTATGTGATCAAGTGGATGGCATCACCACATTCACACATAATTCACTCAAATATATTGATTCAATAGAAAAAATCATATCAAGGGAAACACATGAACTGTAATAGTACTAATGTTGTTGTTTTTGTAAATTTGATATGACACATTACATCTTTCTCATAATCACATATGGGTCCCATTGTGCTAAGTACTATCCATGTGGCACTATCATTTACTCCTTGTGAAAGACATCAAATGTTTTGACTTGATGGAAGCTTTAAATCATATTGATTTCAGTAGTGCTTGTGTCACTCAATAATCATCTTGCATGTATGAAGGGGAAAATCACAACATAGATAATCCAATGTATTATCTCATCAATCAATATCATGTATGCTTCATATCAAACCTTCCATCACTAACTATGTCTTTCAAGTTGGGTTCACTATTCAAACACCTACCTTTCTCCATTCCCTACACTATCAAATGTTTTCTAGCTTTCTTTTTCCTTTAACTAATTCAAATTTTGGCTAATATAACTATTTCCATTCCATGCCACCCTTTTAGACATCACAAATAACGGATATGAGAAACTCTTTAAGGATAATATTCTTGTAGTTTCATGATTTGTAAAGAGTTTACAATTGTAAAACCTATCAAAATCTAAGCTAGACTTTAAACCCTTAGCCCTTATTTGGATTGCATTACATTTTCAAGTTGACCGGTCAAGCCAGTCATCATCCACTTAAGCCATCAACTAAAGGCCTTTTGCATGTTCACTAATTGGACCCACTTTACTCTCTATCGACTACTTTATAAAGCTTCATGTTCCCTGCAATCCATTGCGGTGTTTTCTTCAAGCCATGAAAGGGCATGGTATGGTGGGGTAACATTTTATGTAATGGTAAAGAGATCCCTTATTCCCTTGCATGTTTTGTTATTTTCAATTTATAATTGCAAGATGGCAGGGTGATATTTCAACAAGAAGAAGGCTTCTTGTGTTACCTTGCATTGAGCACTTCAAGTAAAGATTTGGCTATGGGATTGCAGGGGCACAATGAAGGAAAAGTTCATCTCATCCTACATTCCCTTGTGGTTTGTACCTGATTTAGAAAAAGGCCATGAGAAAATGGGTAGTTAAGTGCTCAAGGTAAAATGATTACCCCACATTTTCTTATGATTCTAGGTAGTTTCAAGGTATTCCCTATGAGATTTTAGGATACAAAGGAACCTATGAAGATATATGTCTATATTCCCTCATAATTTTGACAAAAAAAAATTGTATGTTGAAAGATATCAGGGTGTTAAAAATGAAGTAAGGGATATGCACCCTACATTCCTTTAAGTCTATTGATAGTTCCAAATAGTGTGTTGAGGCATTGCAGGATGTGAAGAAGTTGAAGTTAGATTTTCCTCCCATGTTCCCTTGTAAATAAATAAAAAACTTCAAAAAGGTTGTGATAGATTGAGGGACAAAGTGTTAAAAGAAGAGGTGTTGGCCCTACATTCTCTCACTATTTTTCATCATGACATGATTTGTTCACATAATGGTAATTTTGTGGCTCCACAACATGCACCTTAGTTTGGACACTTGGCCAAGGGTCCTCCCTTCTTTTTGTTTATATTGTCTGTCTTAGTCTTTAGGTTTCTTGGTTTGGTCCCTTGATTTGGAGTTTATAGGGTAAAACCCCTATTTGAAGAGTGTTTCAAGTCCTTTTTGGACTTTTAACATTTTGGAGTTCCTTAGAGCTTCGAATGTCTAAAACTCTGAAATGTTGAAACCCCACACATCTAAGAGGTAATATGAAAGTCTTTTTAGACTTTTAGTATCACAAAAGACAAGGATGCATGACTCACAGGCTTCACATTTTTGGAGTTTGGAAGTGCAAAACCCAATGATGACATCACTTAGCCCAAGGGTTTATAAAAGAAATTAAAGGATTATTTTCTTCATTCCATGACTTCCTATTTTTGAGCTTTTGATCAATGCTTTCACACTGAGTTTTTTTAGGCCTATAGACACATTTTCTCATTTTCTCTTTTGTGTTGGCTGAGATTCCATCTCTTAAGATCGTCATAGAGGTCTTTTCAGTGTCATTGTTCTCAGGTTGTATTTCATTTTGTTTTTTCCTTTATGTCCTTTATTTTTTCTTTTTTTGATTCTAGGGTTTTCTTAGGGTTTGTTTTGGATTTTGTTTATTTTTAGTGTTTGGGTATCACCATAGTTAGGGTCTTGCTCAATTTTGAGCATTGTTAGGTTAGGGTTTAGTTGTCATCTATTTGTTCATCTCAATTCAATAGGTTTTGGCCCCCAAAAGGCTAAAGGATCGACAAACCATCCTCACAAAGAAATTTGAAAACTGAGCAAAGTCCATTTCACATTTTTGGCCTTTCGGCCTCTAAAGAATCTCATTATCCTCGAGGCACTCCATGCCTTTCGAAAACACAAAAAATTTAATCCTCTAAAAAATTTTCAAGAGAGAATTCTTCAAAACTTGATTAAATTAATCTCAAATGGCCTCCAAGCTCTATAATATAGAAATTCAAAACCTCAAGTTCGCACAACATCAACAGGTGTCCCAACACCCAAGTCATATTTTGCCTTTTGTCCTTCACCAACTTGGAACTAGATGAAATGAATGCCATATTGGTTGATCAACTGAATCACCCCTAGTGTAGTTCTTTGACCTAGGCATCCTTTAAGTTCTCAAACCAACCTCATAGTGAAAATATGATTGACCTTCATAAATTTTTGATAGCTCATATCTCATTGTAAATCAGGATAGAAATAATAGATTTGCACATTGTCATCAAACTCTTTAATATGCTCAAGGCTTTCCATTGCCATGTATAAGTGAGTACACACAACATATAAAAGGACCAGTTGAGAGGGAAATTAGTGAGCATGAAATGATGTTGCTTCATATCATACTTCCCTAGTCTAAGTATTGGTTCACAACACAAATAATTGGTACATAAAATAAAATCCACTTATCAAGTTCATGAGCCTGATTGCTACACCTTAATCTATGTAAATTGACTATGACGTTAATAATTTTCTCCCTGAAATGAGACTTTGACAATTTTTTTGGGTTGTTGTGGTTTTCCCCTTTTAGGTACTGGAAACCAATCTTTGGAAATTACATTTATATGCACTCCCTTCTTCTCACTAAACCAACTTTGTGATATTGAGAAGTCAAAATTTGCATATTCTTCCCTCTCTATAATTCAAAGGGCACTATCAATGGTGTCCCTATCTAGAGTAATCAATACTCTCATCATTTTTTTATTAGTCTCATATTTTGATCATAGTGATTTATGCATTCCAAGACTAGGTCCATACGGTGTACTATGAGTGGAAATGTCACTGCTTCAATGGGACCACTTTCTTTTAGTCTTTGTGTAATTAAATTTGGGTTTGGGTTGTTATTATATAATTGAATTCTGCTAAATTGATGTACAACCTAATTTGTTATCATCTATCACTATCTAGACCAAACAAGGGCACCAGCTAAGCCCAATATAGAATGCACCAGAGACAAAAAAAAGTTAAAAAAAAATTTCACATTCTCAAAAGCACAATGAATTTTTTGCAATTTTTTTGTGGTCTTTGTTGCATTTTGTAGGGAACTTAGCCGCGTCCCCAAATAAGTGCTTATTTCAACTTCATTTTTAATAAATTTATTGTGCCAACCCTTTGTTCTTCCCAATATGATTTTATATAATAGAAATGACCAGCTCAAAAAGAACAACAAGCTTTGTTCAAGGGTACCTATCAATTTACATATGAAATTTTGTCTATTGAATAAAGCTTTCACTTTTATCTTCTCTAAAAGTACTCGTCTTGATATTTACATCCAATTCCCTTCAAAACCCTTGTTTATTTCATTTAATCGCTTTGAAAAGGTCAAATTGATGAGTCATTTCCTTTAATTAATCCAACATTAAATTTACTTACTCTTGCTTTAACAATCATTAATGCATCAGTACCTTGGCTATCACCTCTCTATATTACATCATCAGTCACCTTGGCCCGTGGGTTTGATTTTCAAAACCCTATGAAAGTTTGATATTGGTTATCAAATTATCTCTCTTTTTTGGATTCTTTTTGTTCACATTTTAATTTTCCATAAGAATATTAACTAAGGCTTGATTAACTCATGTTTCTACTTGGATTTCAGTTAGAGGATAGGTTGGGAAAATCTTGTAGATGACCAACATGGTTAGGAGAACTCATTTTTTTCCAAATTGGAAGATTTAACTATCATTTCTTCTTATAGAGACTTCCATTGACAAAGAAATTGTTGAAATAACTTTGGGTTTGAAAACATTTACATTCTCTGGTGCATTTGAGAAATATTCTTAAGAACCATTAGAATAGACAATCTTTTTTGGACACAAAACAAGTTGTGAAAACTTGGTCATACTTTCACATGAGTTTAAAAACTTAAGGTACAACTCAACAAAGAGAAAGACTTCAAGAGATTAGAAAAAGAGAGGACTTAACATTAGATTTGGAACTTCTAAGAGTTGTGAAAACATTAGAAAAGTCTAACATGATTGTGACAACCCATCTAATATCTACCATGGTTACTTCTTTATAGGATCTAAAAACTTGGTCAAGCTTCAAGAAAGTTATGGGAACCCTATTAGAGTCTAACACCATTTTCATAACTTGTGGAAAGATTGACAAAACCTTATAATGACAAAAGAAATGACAACTTTTTTGAAGCCCGAATGGGATGTGAGAACCTCATTAGGGTTCGAAAAAGGTTTTAAAACCTAAGTTAATATCCAACACAACAAAAAAATTGCTAAGTACACTTGACGAAGGCTAGAGCGTACCATTTTGAGGAGCTCAAAATGTTTAGACACTTTTGTGAATAATAGGGATGACAAAAAAACATTTTTTTTTGCATGGTTAGCAATAAAAAATAATTCTTACAAGTTCAAGTTATCAAAACTAGGGATCTAAGATCTATTTTAGTGTATTCTATACATGGGGAAGCTCAAGAAAATGTGGAACATCTTCTGCTTCATTTCTCCACCCAAAATTGTGGTTCAATGTTATGCAAAATCTAAATTGGTGATCCCCTTTGCCAAACCAACTGTAGGATATATTTTCAAGTTGGCCTATGCTTCACTATTCATCCCCTTTTCCAAGCTTCTAGAGGATTGTACCTCCAATAATTATCTAAAATATTTGGTGCAAAAGGAATAGATGAATCTTAAAAGATGAGGTTTCATAAATATATGAAATATTATACAAAATCAAGAAATTAGTCTTAGATTTCACAAATGCATATATAGTGAAAACAAAAAGTGTGGATTCTAGCTTCACATATTGGGACTATTTTATTCTACAGGAATTGAAACACATTGCACTACCATTTGGTAAAGAAAGCTATTGTTAGTAGCAAGATATCATAAATCCCACTACCATAAGGGGAAAAAAAAGTAAATTTTGACAGGGCTTCAGAGGTAATCCAAGGGAATTAGGAGGAATTTGTGTGATTTAGGATCATACAGGTAAAATTATTAGTACAATGACTAGTAGCCATCCAATAGGCACAACAAATATTTCAGACCTCAATCAAGCATTACTATAGGGGTTAATGATGGCCAATAGTTTAAAAATTAGGAGATTCAAATCAAAAGAGATTATATTTTGACAGTGAACGCATGAAAACTCAAGCACTCCCAAAATAAGAAAATATAGTATTCATTGCATTATGAGGGGCAATTGACAGACATTTTAATGCATTAACGATTCATCATTTTTACAAGGAAAGAAATCATTTAGTGGGTTAGCTAGGTAAAAGAGTCTGTGATCACGTGGATGGCATCACCACATTCACACATAATTCTCTCAAATATATTGATTCGATAGAAAAAATCATATCAAGGGAAACGCATGAACTGTAATAGTACTAATGTTGTTGTGTTTGTCGATTTTTTGTTGTTTAGTTCTTATGTCACTCAATAATCCTCTTGCATGTATGAAGGGAAAGCTCACAGCATATTTAATCCAATATATTATCTCATAAATCAATATCTTGTATGCTTCATCTCAAACTTTCCATCACCGACTATGTGTCTCAAGTTGGGTTAAACATTCAAACACTTACCTTTCTCCATTCCCTACACTATCAAATGTTTTCTATATTTTTCCTTTAACTAATGGAGCCTTTCACTAATATAACTATTTCCATTCCATGCCACCTTTTTATCCATCATAAATAACCCATATGAGAAACTCTTTATGGCTAATATTCTTGTAGTTTCATGATTTGTTCAAGAGTTTACAGTTGTAAAACCTGTCAAAATCTAAGCTAAACTTTAAACCCTTAGCCCTTACATTCCTTACATTACATTTTTAGGTTGATCGGTCAAGCCAGTCACCATCCACTTAAGCCATATATTTTAAAGGCCTTTTGCATGTTCATTGATTGGACCCAATTTATTGTCTAGTGACTGCTTTATAAAGTTTCATGTTCCCTGCAATCCCTTGCAGTTTTTTCTTCAAGACATGAAAAGGCATGGTATGGTTGGCTAAAATTTTATGTAATGGTAAAAGGGATCCCTCATTCCCTCTCATTTTTTTATATTTTGAAGTTATGGTGCAAGATGGCAGAGTGATATATTGCAATAAGAAGAAGACTTCTTGTGTTACCTTGTATTGAGCGCTTAAAGTCAAGTTTTGGCTATTGGATTGCAGTGGCACAATGAAGGAAAAATTTATATCATCCTATATTCCCTTGTGGTTTTTAGTTGATTAAAAAAAAAGCCATGGGACAATGAGGTAGTTAAGTGCTAAAGGTAAAATGATTATCTCACATTTTCTTAGGATTCTAGGTAGTTTCAAGGTGTTCTGTGTGAGAGTTAGCGATACAAAGGAACCTATGAAGATATATGTTTGTAATCCCTCATGGTTTTGACAAAAATAAATTGTATGTTGCAAGGTATCAAGGTGTTAAAAATGAAGGGATGTGTGTAATTCCCCACTAGGGAACCCACGAGAAATTAACCTAAGCTTACAAAATTATTTTTTTATTAAGATTTTACACAACAACATTATATATAACAATGCAGAAGCAACATAATATAATTAAAACTAAAACATGAAAGTATAGCTCAACACATAGATTAGAAATATTAAGGGTTCCTTGACGTAGATATATGTACACATGTTAATTAGTTACTTTAGATTAAATATAATTACAAATCTCATGTATACAAATGAATGATGAGTACAACATCATATAAATGAAACATAAATACAATTGATACCATAAAGTATAATAATGAATCATCATCCACTGTACAGGTCATAGAGTATGTAATAAAAAATCATACAAGGTACAAGTACAATATCCTGAAAGATAAAATTAAGTCTCCAATAATTATGAACAAGGAAGAATGTAGCAGCAAAAAGGATTGTCCAAAACTAGTCTAGGAATGTCAGAATGTCAACGGTAAAAAGAATCACTACCACTAAACCATGTGGAACCAAAGGTCAACTCCCACTGTGCTAAGGAGATAACAACAGATCCCATTTGAATAACAAACACCAAAATCCAATCTCAAAACAACACCTAGGCAAGGGATCCTGAAAGCTCTCTATCTCAAAAAGGTACATCAACAACTACAAAGATAAAACTTACTCAACTAGAGGCAACTAACACACGTAGGAAACCTAAGATGTATAAAGGGAAGTGTCATCACATGAGCCAACTCTAAGGTTATCTTGGAAGTCTCTCTGGACCGCATCACCCTAGTGACTCTATGCGATATCAGTAATCCTCTCATGCAGATGAGGTACCAACTATGCCATATCCAATCCATGCAGATGAGGTACCAGCTATGCCATATCCTAGTCAAGACCTCAATCAAGTAGCTTGGGCATGGGCGAGGCACATAATGTTTTATTATTATTTCATTCTAAACTCTCAATGCCATTTAGTTATCACTTTATTAAGTCACTTGTAATAAGTTATCCTAGCAACCACTTGCAGGCCCCAATGCCTATTACACGCCACTCCCCACCTATACACTTAGATAACCTATCCTAATGCTCCAACCAAAATAACAAGGAGAAGAATAGACTAAAACCATAAAAGCTTCTCATAAACCATAAATCTTGATAATCACCAAAGTAAAAAAATAATGGAGCATAGAAAATTGCACATAATCCTATACAAGGATCCAAATTGTCCATCCTATACTAGACATCTCAATAACTCAATAACAATCCTCATAGTCTCACATCACAAGACCACTGATACTCAAACATCAATGACATCCATCTCAAGACACAAAGTAACATATTCCATAAAAATAATTATCCAAAATGTGAAGCAATCATATTAAATAGCATAAGGTGACCAAGTAAATATAAATCAATCATAATAATGGTTGTCACCTTTTAAGGTTAATGAAAATAAAGATTGCACACAATAAGGCACATGAGATCACTCACATATATCACAGAGTCATACATGATCCAATCGAGAGTTCAAAATGGTTACAAAGTTTCTCTACATAAAATCAAAGTTCAATAGAAAAACACTTCAAAGCCTCTAGTACCATTTCCCTAAAAGCCAATGTAATTCCCCAATTACAATCAATCAAAGTCTCAAAATATGCAAAAGTACCCAAAACCAGTTTATAAAATTTAGTCGACTGAAACAATCATCTTTTCTACTAAAGTCCATTTGACTACAAAAACGTTCATATAAATATCCCATACATAACTATCTATTTAAAATAAAATCTCTTGCATACATACTTTTAAATAAGTATTTAACTAAAATCTTCATGCATATCAGAACGCCATCTATTTAATAATAAAATAATGTTTTTATTTTTTCAAATATAAATATAAATGAAAGCACTAATATTAAAATTCACATCCATTAAAAAAAATCAATTAATATTTATTTATTTATTATTATTATTATTGAAATAAATAAATAACAACAACAATAATATTTTTTTAAAAAAATCTTAAAAGTAATAAATAATAATAATAATAATAATAATATTTTTATAGAAGCTTTCAAATTACATATTCAGATAATTTTCTTCTCTTATTAATAAAACAATTAATTTTCAAGAATTTAGTTTTTTCACTATTAAATTTCAATTGAGTTTTCACATTCAATTGTTTGATGATTTCAATTTCTGTTGTCCTCTCAAATACTTTGTTTAATAATTCAATCAAACCCTTATTGGATCTATATTTCATATTTTTCTAGCTCAATTATCTATAGGTTTTCACATTGAACAACCTAGGGTTTTAACCAAAACATACTTTTCTTTTGAATTTAAATACAAGGGTTTCTAGAATAATATAAAAGATTATGCTTATATAAAAAAATTAATACACATATGCTCACATGCATATTAAAATACCAAAATTTCTTCTTACACAATAAAAACCCAAAAATCTTTTCAAACCCAAAATCTTCAACAATAAAACCATAAAACCTTCATTTCAAACCCTACAACAATCTAGAAAACAAGAAGAAAACAATCTTTTCGGAAAGAAGATTTTCAAAGGAAAAATACAAACCCTACCTCAAATTCAATAGATATATGATGATGCTAATGCAAAATTCAAGCTCCCAAAAATCCAAGTTTTCCAGAAATTTCTTCAACTCCAAATTGCAAGCAAAACCTGTGATCTCCAAACTTGTGTCTCGAATAATGGCCAAAATCCTCCTAATAACAAAAACTAAGCAACCTAGGGTTTCAAAACATGCAACACCAAAAACAAGGTAAACTCCCCTCTGAAAAATATAAAAGAACCACTTAACTTGAAAGCACTAAAATTAGAACTTGACATGCAACACCCAAACTCACTTAACTCCATTTGCATTTAATTATTAATTTTTCCTTTTTACATATTTAATTAAGTATAATTATAATTATATGTACTTTCTAGTTAACCGTTCCTAACTCAACTTTAATTTAAATTTCAAATTCAATTTTATAAAACTGAATGTGCAACTTAAATTGCATACTAATATTTAATTAATCAATTAATATTTTGGCACTTATTAACTATGTAATTAAATATTAATAAATCAATTTATGCCTATAATCTCATCTTTGAATTTAATAATAAATAAAATCATTTTATCCCGAACTAGACTTTTAATTAAGTCTTTTAATTAAATAAAGGTATTTAATTAACCCTTAATAATAATATACCCTTATACTTAATATTTTAATATTTCTAAGATATAATTATTCTAATATAATAATTAATCTTAATTAATTTAATTTTTAATTAATAAATCATGCAACAAAACTCACATGAGTGCAACACCTAAAAATCAACTAACTCAAAATAACCATCATGCTCAAAGGAAGGGTTCACGAATTCACGTCACCTTGACTAATTCGAATAGGTAGTCAATAAGATGTATGTCCCCTATTTTAGGAAAAATGATAGTTTAGGTTGGGATTGGACCTGTATGTTATCTCCCCTCTCTTACCATTGAGATATTGTGATAGTGCACGCTCATCTTGACAATTCAAGGAAGTCGATGCCCAGTACCTAAAATCCTGCATAAAATACAAGTATGCACATACATGTATAAATATATAACAAACAATGGAAGGGATTGATCAATCATGTGGATGTCACAAGAAAGTAACTATGAATCCATTTCCTCAACCACATTAGATACATCAAACGAAAACATATAACATACACGCAATCCATACACATGCAGATATGGGGTTAGTAAATCCATAATATAAATGACATCATAACATATAGAAAATAAGACTATGGGATGGGCATTACATCCACCTCCCCTAAAACTAGGCTTACTCCTAGAAGCCTACAAATAAATAGGGATATGCATCCCTCAATCACAAAGCAAAAGGAAAAATGACATCTTGAAATAAGCTAGAAAAATAAAGACATAATATATAGTCATCAAGAGCAATATAAGTATAGTTTAAGCATAAACCAAAAATCATATTGATCATTCACTCATTATTTAATTGATTTAAATGGATCTAGAACTTTATTCATTCAACATCATATATTTCATCTATAAATTAATTTTTTAAAATACACATTTATATTTACATCAAATAACAAATTAAGAGGTTCATGTGATCCTAGCAAATGCAATACCAACATATAGGACACATAATGCAGTTCACATTCACATAAAAATATAGTACAATTCTCTATGATGTACTCCCTTACATATACTATCATAGGTTCATAATGAACATGATAGAAATAATGCTTACTACAAAATAGGGCCAACAATACCAAACATTCGGCATAGCCACCACAAAGTTCAAAAGGAAAAAAACCCAATTGGGAGAGTTCCAAGTTCAACATTAAATCACAAAACGTCATGACAATTTCAAATAGTAAATCAAGTGTGACCAGTGTCACAAAATAGGTAGCAAAAAGAGAGTCAAGTGACAAGTCCATGCATAAGAAAGTTCAAAAATTAAATTCTAGCCCATACACAACACGAATGATTTATCAATAACCAAAATAAATCATAAAATATCTCACATAACAAAGTGACTGGTGTCAGCCACACTCAAGGGAGTAACTACTGTAAACCCAAGAATACAACATCCTGGACGCATTAGAGAATGTGCCCAAACACAATAGATAGTTTCTTAGGTAAGATGCATCAAAAAGTTATAAGTATGTTATAAATTACAATGGCTCATAAATACAAAAGAGTTATGTGTTTATGTTTCATTTCAAGTTTCAACTACAAGACACCTAATGTGCATATAAAATTCTTAGAGATCCTAGTGTAGAAACATGAGCTATGATACCAATTGTAATGCCCCTCCAAGGAACCCAAGCAAAATTAACCTAAATTTATAGAATAATTTGTTTCTTAAGAGTTTACACAACAACAATATATAACAATGTGGAAGCAACATAATATAATTACAACTCATACATGCAAGTATAAATCAGCACATAGATTAGAAATCTCAAGGGTTCCTTGAAGTAGATATATGTAAATGTTAATTAATTACTTTATATTAAATATAATTTAAAATATCATGTATACAAATGACTGATAAGTACAACATCATATAAATGAAACATAAATACAATTCATACCATAAGGTATACATAATGAATCATCATCCACTACATAGGTCATAGGGTATGTAATAACAAATCATATACAAGGTACAAGTACAATATCCTGAAAGATAAATCCAAGTCTCCAATAACAATTGAACAAGGAAGAATGTAGAAGCAACAAGGATAATCTAGCACCAGTCCAGGAACAATCAGAATATTGATGGTAAAATAATCACTACTACCCAACCACGTGGAACCAAAGGTCCACTCCCACTATGCTAAGGAGATAACAACAAATCCCACTCAGATAACAAACACCAAAATCCAATCTCAAAACAACATCTAGGAAAGGGATCTTGAAAGCTCTCTATCTCAAAAAGGTACAACACCAACTACAATGATAAAACATACTCAACCAGAGGCAACCAAAACATGTAGGAAACCTAAGATGCATAAAGAGAAGTGTCATCATGTGAGCCAACTCTAAGGTTGTCCCAATAGTCTCTCTAGACCCTGTTGCCCTAGTGACTCTATGCAGTATTAGTAATCCTCTCATGTAGATGAGGTACCAACTATTCCATATCCAGTCCATGTAGGTGGAAAGCATCTTCCCACTCCCATCATATTCAAGACCTCAATCAAGTAACTTAGGCATGGGCGAGGCACACAATGTCTTATTATTATTTCATTTTAAACTCTCAATGTCATTTAGTTATCACTTTATTAAGTCACTTGCAATAAGTTATCCTGAGAGCCACTTGTGTGCCCTAATGCCTATTACAAGCCACTTCCCACCTATACACTTAGTGTATATCATAAATGTTGAATATGTCCTATGGGGGATTATTCTAGTAGTTCTATAGTAGTTGCATCTTGCATTCATGACTATGTTTGTCATTGATGTCAACACACTGATTATACTAGAGATTAGCAGAGAAGCAGACAATGTTTGAATTACCACACATGAAGTATTTCAGATTAAGTTATGCGGCATTGAGGACATGTTCCTTATGATTTCTTGATATCATGGTTAAGAGCACGTCTAGAAATTCAATTATTTATGTCAGTTATGAGTCATCTAGTGGAAACTGCATTGTGTCAGTGTTCCTGAGAAGTGGCTTGTAAAAATCAGATTATATCTCCTAACAAGTATAGAAGATGGACATGCAAAGTCATACAGAAGTTGAAGACTTTGTGGAGGTGACCTGGATGAGTTAGCATAGTCATAGGTCGCACGTGTGAAGCTTTACTAAGTTTGAGAGCCGACAGTTTTATGTGATTATGGAAATAGTATGTAACATATAATATTTTATATTTTGTAATTGGTTAAGCTTAATTGGATAACTCTATTATAAAATATTGTGCATGGTATAAAGCAAGGAATTTTTTCCTTAATTGGAGTAGAGAAGAATATGTGTGATATGATCAATGATTGATGTGAAGTCAGGAGATTTGGTAGTGAGATATGGTGGAGCACTTGGTGTGGTTTTGGCACAAATAGAAGAGAGAAGATAAGTTGTTGAGATTAGTAATTTTTGTTATTATTCTATTCGGATAATACAAAGATCATTTGGAAAGTGTGTTTAGTGATTTTTCCCCTGAAGCTATTTGGACAGTGGGTCCTTCTACCTTCCTTAACTCCTAACAAGGTTTGTATCTTTTCACAGGGATTCCAAGTCTCCTAAAAGGGAATGATATGTACTAAATGTAATTCATAAGACTCCTTATAGAGTCCATCTTCTCACAAGGAATTTTCATATTATTATATCTTTTGTGGGTATCATCCCCACTGGGGTTTACTCTCTAATCAAGAGGTTCCCTAGTTAACAAATTTGGTGTCATTGTGTATGATTGTCTTTCTATGGTTTTTTATGTTGATTACATGTTTCAAATTTAATAAGGATAATAAAAAAATAAAATTAACAGATATTGATTCACCCCCCTCCCCCGCTCTTAGTCATCTTGGTGGAATTTACTTTCTAACAATTGGTATCAGAGTGACAGGTCCTTGAAAGAAAAGTTTAACAACTTAAGGAGTTCTATGGCGATTCATTTCACAAAGAAATTCCTAAGTTTGATGGTTAACTATGAAACCTGGAAAGAAAAGATGAAGACATGTTTGCTATATTTAGGACTAGGATATTGGTTGATTACAAAGAATTATAAGACTATCATTGAAGAAGACAAAATTGAAGACTACATTGAAAAATTCTTAAGTGAAAGTGATAATGAAAGATGATGACATAGGATTTGTTGCAATAAAAGAAGAAAACTCTGAAACTGAAGTAAGAGAAGAAAAAGATTTAGTATCTCAAATTGGAAAGAAAACTCATTGGATTATAGATAGTGGTTGTTCACATCATATGACTGGGGATATGAAAAAGTTTATTAAGTTTAACAATTATGATGGATGAATTGTTAGAGTTGGAAATAATGCACCTTGCCAAATAAAAGGAATAGGATTTATTACTCTTGATGTAAAGACTAACACTGATGATTTTTACTTTGTGGATGGATTGAAACATGATCTTTTAAGTGTTGGATAGTTAGTTGACAAGTGATATCAAGTTTGGTTTACTGAGAAGACTTGTGTGATTAAGGATAAGAATGGTAAGATGATTGGAACAAAAGCAAGAGCTAGAGGTAATGTATTTGAGTAGAATCCTACTGAGATGACATGTTTGATTACTAAAATTGATGATAGTTGGTTATGGCACAAAAGGTTTTGTCACATGAAATTTGATAATATTGTGAAAGAAAGTTCCACATTCACAGTAAGAGATTTGCCTAAAATTATGAAACCTACTAACATGCTATGCAAAGAATGTGTTATGCCAAAGCAGAAAAGAATCTCTTTTCCTAGTAAGAAGTTCACCATAGTAGAAAAATTGGAGATTATTCATATATATCTGAGTGGTCCCACAAGGACTAGAGGCTTCTATGGTGAAAGGAATTTTATGATTCTTGTTGATGATTTTACTAGAATGATGTGGGTAGCATTTCTTAAAGAAAAATCAGAAGCATTTGATAAGTTTAGATTGCTTAAGAACAAAATGAATTAGGAATGAAGATTAAATGTTTAAGATCTGATAGAGATGGATAATTTACTTCAAAAGAATTTAATACTTTTTATGAAGTGAATGGCATTAAGAGACAACTTTCAGCCCCTAGAACACCTGAGCAAAATAGTATTACTGAAAGAAGAAACATATCAGTAACTGAGGCAATAAGAGCTATGTTGTTTGAGAATGATGTAGCCAAGACATTTTGGAGAGAAGCGATGAATACAACGGTATATATAATTAATATTTTTCAGATCAGAGAAGATATAAACAAAACTCCTTCTGAATTATGATTTGGACATGCACCATCAGTAAAATATTTTAGAATTTTTGGAAGTAAGTGTTATATTAAGAGGGATGATGACATTGGTAAGTTTGACCCGAGAAGTGATGAAGGTATGTTTCTTGGTTATTCATTGAAAAGAAAAGCTTATAGATGTTTGAATAGGAGAACTAAAAATATTGTTGAGAGCGCAAATGTTAAAGTGGATGAAAAGTTCAGAATTCAGGAAAGAATACTTGATTATGATTTATATGAAGAAGTCTATCCTAAAATTGATCAAGAAAATATTGAGTTATTTTATGAAACTCAAAATGATTTTCAGAATGAGATTCATGTTGAGGAATCAAGAGAATAACCAAGATCAAAACCTAGAGTTGAAGCAACAATTGAGACAGTAATACCTAATAAGAATTTGATAAGGAATCATCTTGCTGATCAGATTATTGGGAGAAAAGAAAAGTGAGTTATGATAAGAAATAAGGTACAAGAAGAACCATGTTTGATTTATCAAATTGAACCTAAGACTACTAATGAAGCTTGTAAAGATAACAATTTGATTCAAGCAATGAAGGAAGAATTCAATCAGATTGAAAAGATCAAAACTTTGGAATTGGTCCCTAGACCTAAGGACAACAATGTTATAGGAACTAAATGGGTTTTTAGAAACAAGATGAATGAACAAGGATAAGTTGTAAGAAATAAAGAAAGATTGGTATGTAAAGGATACTAACAACAAGAAGGTATTGATCATGAAGAAAAATTTGCACCTATTGCAAGAATTGAAGCAATAAGAATGTTTCTAGCCTATGGAGCTTATAATAAATTCAAAGTGTATCAGATGGATGTGAAGTCAACATTTATGAATGAAGAATTGGAAGAAAAAGTCTACATTGAGTAGCCTGGTGGTTTTCCTTTGACTCAATAAGGAGACATGGTATGTAAACTAAACAAAGCTTTACGTGGACTAAAATGAGCACCTAGAACCTGGTATGCAAGATTGGTCAAATATTTGGTAAAATTGGGATTTGCTAAAGGCACCGTAGACAATAATTTGTATCTGAAAGAAATAGAGAATGGTTTATTTATTGTATTTAATTTTGTTGATGATTCTTCTATTGATTTTCTATTGGATGATATTCCCTCTTCTAGCACGACAGAGGATAATTTTAGTCTAATGGCCCCTTTTACTTTGGCTGAGGTCAGAAATGTTGTTTTTTCTTTAGCCCTTGATAAAGCTCTTGGCCCAAATGGTTTCACTAGACTCTTTTTTCAAAAAGCTTGGGATGTGATCTATTTTGATCTTTTGGTTGTTCTGGAAGAATCTAGAAAGAGTTCAGCTATGTTAAAATCTTTCAATTCTATGAATATTGTTCTTATTCCTAAGAAAGATGACCCCCAAACCTTTGCTGATTTTCAGCCAATATCTCTCTATAATACTATTTATAAGATTGTCACTAAAGCTATTTACCTTCGGTTACAACATATTATTCCTAGAATTGTCTCTCTTGAACAAGGAGGCTTTGTTCCTGGTAGGGACACTACAAATGGGGCTATTCTTGCTCATGAAACCCTTCATTCCATTCAAAATCATTCTATCTCCTCTTTATTGTAAAGTTGGATATGATGAAGGCTTATGATAGATTAAGTTGGCCCTTTCTATTAAAGGTTTTAACAAAAATTGGTTTTTCCAAGAAATGGTGTAAATGGATTATGGCCTGTGTTTCTAGTGCCCATTTCTCAGTTTTAATTAATGGTTCTATTATGGGCTATTTTTTTGCAACTCAAGGGGTTAGGCAAGGTGACCCATTATCTCCCTTTCTTTTTATCATTATGGCTGAAGCTTTAAGCCAGGCTATTATTGCTTCTCACTCGGCTAGTTTATGGCTTGGTGTTACCATTCCAAATACATCTGTTGTGGTCACACACTCTTTATTTGCCGATGATACACTTCTCTTTGGTATGGCATCTCTTCTTGAGGCCAAACAAATTCATAAAGTTCTTGATATTTATTGCTTGGCATCTGGCCAAAAATTTAATCCACAAAAATCTAAAATCTATATCTTTAATACTGATCCTAATCTTGCTACTAGGATTATTGGGATCCTTGGTTTCTCTCTTGATGTTCTCCCATCTACGTATTTGGGAGTCCCCTTTTTTATTGGGTCAAACAAGGCTACTTATTGGCAATCAGTTGTCAATCAGATCAAAGCCAGGATGTTGGCTTGGAAGGCTAGATGGTTATCCCTCTCTGGTATAATTTTGCTAATCAAAACTATTTTATTAGCCATTCCCAATTATTACTTTTCAGTCTTGCAAGCTCCTAAATCTATCCTTGGCCAAATTGATAAGTTAATTCGAGATTTCCTTTGGACTACCAACATGATGGGTGAAAAGAAGCTTCCTCTTATATCTTTATCTGAAATGTCTTCCTCCCCTTCTACTAGTGGTTTTGGTCTTCACAATTTGTTTGCTCCTAATTTGGCTTTTGGTGGCAAACTTGTTTGGAAACTTTTTTCTCAACCTAATGCTAAGTGGTGTCGATTGATGCAAGAAAAATATCTAGATAATCAGGACCCTACTAGAATTTTGATAGTTTTGGATCCTCCAAAAGGTTCAGTCATTTGGAACTTTATTGTTAAATCTCGTCATCTTATTACCTCCTCTATTTCTTGGGAAGTCCACAATGGTGAATTGGTCAATTTTTGGTTGGATTCATGGAATGGTTTACCTCCTCTTAACACCATTCAACCCTTCCTTGATATTTGGGAAGTGGAACAATCACATTGGGGGTCAACGCTTGTTAATTATGTCTATGCGGTTTCTATCCATTCTGGACTGATTCTTTGGCTTGACTTCTTCGTTCTTCCTATTGACCCCCAATCTGCGTCTTCTGCTAACCTCTTTCTTTCTAGGAAATCTATCTTGTTTTCTCAATCTTTTGATCATCTTTTTTGGTGTCCCTCCCTGGATGGTAAGTACTCTGTTAAGTTGGGATATGAATTGATTCATACTAATCAAAATGTTAAAGTTAAACAAAGGGCATTTTATTTCTGCTGGCATAAGTCTGTTCTTCCTAAGGCAGGATGTTTTTCTTGGCTAGTTTTAAGAAATCATGTTCTTACAAGTGATAGGTTGTCTAGACTCAACATTGCTAATGATTTTTCATGTGTGTTATGTAATCAGGCTCTTGAATCAGTTGACCACCTTTTTCTTAATTGTCCATTTACCCATGATTGTTGGCTCTTTGTCCTGGGAAAGCTTGACTTCTCGATGCCTCTTCCTTCGACTATTTGGGATCTCTTTCAAGCTTGGCTTGTTCTATATCCCAAATCCATGTTTTCATGTATTTGGATTTTCTCACCATCTTTGGTTTTATGGGCTATTTGGTGGGAAAGGAATAAATATATTTTTTGAAACTCTCCTTCTTCCCTACACACTATGCTTAATAAACTTCATCACTCCATTGTTAAAGTTACAAATGCTTACACATGTAAGTTCATGGGGGAGCGAGGATTTTCCTCTTGGGATAATATTATCTCTAAAAACTAGGTGGGATTGAAGCTTCCTTATCTCCCTTTCCCCCTCTACCCTAAGGATAGACTTCAGTCTCAGGCCTCTATTAAATGGTCCCCCCCTCAAGATGGTTTTATCAAACTTAATTTTGATGGCTCCTCTAAAGGCAACCCGGGTAAATCTAGGATCAGTTTCGTTCTTCGTAAATATCATGGTACTATTATTTATTTTGAAGCTTTCCCTATTGCTCCTGGTACTAAAAATTTTGTTGAAGCTTTTGCAATGTTACAAGGTCTTTCTACTACTAAGAGATTACGTGTTCAACATATCCATGTGGAAGGGGATTCCTCTGTAATTATTAATGCATGCATTTAGAGATCTTCCTTTGTAAGGCATATTCACTATGTGCTTGAACAAATATGGTCCCTTCTTGACTTGTTTGCTGAGGTTTTTCTAACCCACAAACTTCTTAAGGGTAATTCTTTAGCAGACTTGCTTGCTAATTATGGGGTAGATGATTGTTGCATTATCTACCCATCCAATAATGTGACTCCGACTTCCCACTCACCGATCTTCCACTTGATTCAATCTGAATCTATTTGAACTTTCTGACATCTTGTGGTTGTTTCATTATTCTACTTTTTATTCCATCTTATGCCATCTTTGTACTAATTGATGATTCTGAGTTGTTGTCAATCTTTGATTTGATCTTATTGTATCTGTACTTCCTTTTTTACACATATTTGCATTTATTTATGATGTTCATTTCATGAGTATGCAGGTGGTTTGTCAGTCTAACTCGTTCCTGCATGGTTGTATATCAAAATATCTTTGTCCTTTGCTTAATTTGTTTTACTTCAAGTGAATTTCCTACAATTATGATTTTGAATGGGATATTATTGCTTCCTCCCTCCTCTCTATATAGTGTGCTTCAAACAGTTCTTCTAGCTTATTCTCCTCTTTTGTTCTTGATGTGTATTAGACATGGCATTTTATAACTGGTTATATTATTTTCTATGATCTTCTATTTTGTATTGACTAACTTGTAGGATTTTGGTCGGCTCCTCTCCTCAGTTGGTATCATTTTTGCTCTTTTCAGCCTGCTACTTTGTACTATTATATACCTTCTCTTCTTGTTAGTCTAATTCGAATTTGTTGGCTACAATTTTCTTAGATGTCTTCATGCAGCTTCCAGTTTCTTTCCATGATGATTTCTCTCTATTGATCTACAGATGCCATGGCATATTGTATCTATGTACTTCTATTGTAATTGGGTTATGGGTTTTCTTAATTTTGTAATGTTTGGGGTTATCTCTGCCACTTTTGTATGGCTCACATTATACTGGCAATTTTGTTCTTTGTCATTTTGTAAATTGATTCCTTGGCTTCTCTTTGGCCAGGATTTTTGGGTAGTTTTAGGTTTGAAGCAACTAAACTATATCATTTTTTGTAATGGGTTATGAATGGAGTTTTCTTTCCTGGTTCTTTCTCTAGGAGCCCTTTTCAACCAGATGATTATTAATATAAATATAAAGTTTTGCCAATATATATATATATATATATATATATATATATATATATATATATATATATATATATATATATATATATATATATATATATATATATATATATATATATATATATATATATATATATATATATATATATATATATATATATATATATATATATATATATATATATATATATATATATATATATATATATATATATATATATATATATATATATATATATATATATATATATATGGAGGTGAAAATGAATCAAGTGATAAATTTTCTGATGAAATGAAGACAAAATTTGAGATGAGGATGATTGGAGAAATGAAATATTTTCTAGGATTACAAATTATGAAAAACAATGATTGTATCTTCTTATCTTATACTAAGCATCTAAAAGACTTATTGCAGAGATTTGGTTTAGAAAATTATAAGCCTATTGGTACACCTATGGTAATTGGCCATAAGTTATCTAGCACAGATGAGACTCCTATAGTTGAACAAAGGAAGTAAAAATCTATGATTGGAGGTTTGCAATATTTAACTCATACAAGACTAGATATATCACATGCAGTTGGTATTGTTGTAAGATTTCAAGATGATCCTAAAGAATCACATTATGCAGTAGTAAAAAGAATATTTAGATATTTGAAAGGTACAACTGATTATGGGTTGTGGTATGATAAATCAAATTATTTTACCCTATGTGCATATACAAATGTGGATTGGGGAGGTAGTGTGGATGACAAAAAGAGTACAAGTGGTGAAGAATTTTTTCTCAGAGGAATATTGGTTTCTTGGCTAAGCAAGAAACATAATTGTATCTCACAAAGCACATCAAAAGAAAAGAATGTAGTAGAAGCAAATAATTGTAATCAAATAATATGGATGAAAAAAATGTTGAAGGATATTGGAATCAAGTCCAATGAGTTTGTTATCATACATTGTGATAACACCAGTATAGTAAGTATGTCTAAGAATCATGTGTTACATTCTAAAACAAAACATATAGAGATTAAGTATCATGTTGTACTTGAGTGAAAGTTGCAAAGAAAGAAGTTAGACTTGAGTATATCAGTACAAAGGAGTAGATTGCAGATATATTTACAAATCCCTTTCCTAAAGATACATTTAAGTATTTGAGAGGTATGCTTGGGGTTATACCCCAGCCTACTTTTGAGTAGTGATGCAGAAAGTTGCATTAGTCCAGTGGTATAGAGCACTATCTTTTCTGGATTGTATGTTGATGCTTCATGTATGGAGGAGTATCTGTGTATTTGAGGTAACTCATGGAGGAATATTTAGTAAAAGGTATTTTGAACAATGTCTTTGGACATTCGAGATTGTATTGATTGACATAGTGATGTTTACTTTGTCATTGATGTCAATGGGGGAGAAGGATACATGAAAAGCATTTGATGATTGATGAAGAGGATTTGAAAAGTGAAGTATTGAGGAGAAGGATACATTTGATGATTGATGAAGAGGATTTGAAAATATAATGCAGAATAGAAAAGTTGCACTTCGGTATTCATGGAACTTGGATGTTTTTCATCTATGTTTCCATCAATGCCAATGGGGGTGATTGTTTAGCATGAACGTTGAACATGTCCTATGGGGGACTATTCTATAGTTTTGTAGAAGTTGCATGTTGCATTCATGACTATGTTTTTCATTAATGTTAACATGCTGATTATACTAGAGATTAGCAGAGAAGTAGATAATGTTTGAATTAGTGCACATGGAGTATTTTAGATTAAGTTATGTGGCATTGAGGACATGTTCCTTATGATTTCTTGATATCATGGTTAAGAGCATGTACAAAAATTCAATTTTTTCTTCAATTATGGGTAATCTAGTGGAAACTGTATTCTATTAGTGTTCTTGAGAGGAGGCTTGTAATAATTGGATTATATCTCCTAACAAGGATAGAATCTGGATATGCAAATTCATACAGAGGTTGAAGACATTACAAAGGTGACCTTGATGAGTCAATATAGTCAGAGGTCTCACGTGTGAAGATTTATTAATTTTGACAACCGATAGTTTTATGTGATTATTGAAATAGTATGTAATGTATAATATTTTGTATTTTATAATTGGCTAAGCTTAATTGGCCGACTCTATTATGAAATATTTTTCATGGTATAAAGGAAGGAATGTTTTCCTTAATTGGAGTAGAGAAGAATATGTTTGATATGATTTTTGATTGATGTGAAGTGAGAAGATATACTAGTGAGATCTGGTGAAGCATTTGGTGTGGTTTTGGCACTGAAAAAGGAGAGAAGATAAGTTGCTAAGATCAATAATCATTGGTATTATTCTATTTGGATAATAAAAAGATCAGTTGATTAGTGTGTTCAGTGATCTTTCCCCTGAAGTTGCTTGGACAGTGGGTCCTTCTGCCTTCCTTAACTCCTAACACGATTAGAATATTTTCACATGGATTTGAAGTCTTGTAGCATAGACTGATATGTACTAAATGTAATTCATAATACTCCTTATAGATTCCATCCTCTCACAAGGAATTTTCATATTAGTACATCTTTTGTGGGTACCATCCCTACTAGGGTTTACTCTCAGATCAAGAGGTTCCCTAGTTAACAAATTTGGTGTCATTGTGTATGATTATCTTTCTATGGTTTTTGTTTATGTTGATTACATGTTTTAGATTTAATAAGGATAATAAAATTTGTTTTTAATAGATAACTGATTCACCCTCCCCCCATGTCAGTTATCTTGGTGAACTATACTTTCTAACACTTAGATAACCTACCCTAATGATCCAACCAAAAGAACAAGGAGAAGAATAGACTAAAACCACAAAAGCTTCCCATAAACCATAAATCATGATAATCACCAAAGTAAAAAAAATAATCGAGCATAGAAAATCGTACATCATCCTATACAAGGATCCAAATTGCCCATCCCATACTAGACATCTCAATAACTCAATAAAAATCCTCATAGTCTCACATCACAAGACTAACGATACTCATGCATCAATGACATCCATATCAAAACACTAAGTAACATATTCCATAAAAATAATCATCCAAAATGTAAAGCAATCATAGTAAATAACATAAGGTGACCAAGTAAGTCAAACCCAATCATAATAACGGTTGTCACCTTCTAAGGTTAATGAAAATAAAGATCGAACACAATAAGGCACATGAGATCACTCACAAATATCATAGAGTCATACATGATCCAAACGAGACTTCAAAATGGTTACAAAGTTTCTCCACATAAAATCAAAGCTCAATAGAAAAATATTTCAATGCCTTTGGTACCATTTCCCTAAAAGCCAACGTAATTCCCCAATCAAAATCAATCAAAGTCTCAAAATATGCAAAAGTACCCAAAACCAATTTATAAATTTCAATTGACTAAAACAATCATCTTGTTGACAAAGTCCATTTGACTACAAAAGCATTCATATAAATGTCTCATACATAACTATCTATTTAAAATAAAATCTCATGCATATATACTTTTGAAATAAATATTTAACTAAAATCTCCATGCTTATCAGAACACCATGTATTTAATAATAAAATAATGTTATTAATTTTTCAAATATAAATATAAATGAAAGCACTAATACTAAAATCTGCATGTAAACAAAATTAGTTAATATTTATTTATTAATTTATTTATTTGTTTCGAAGTAAATAAATAAAAATAATAATAATAAGTTTTTTTTTTCAAATTGAAAAATTAATAAACAATAATAATAAATTTTTAATAGAAACTTTTAAATTACATATACATAGAATTTTCTTCTCTTATTAATAAAATATTTGATTTTCAAAAATTCAGTTTTTTTTAATATTAAATTTCAATTCGATTTTCACATTCAATTGTTTGATGATTTCAATTTATGTTTTCCTCTCGAATACTTTGTTTAATAGTTCAATCAAACCCTTATTGGATCTAAATTTCATATTTTTATAAATCAATTATTTGTAGGTTTTCACATTGAACAACTTAGGGTTTTAACCAAAACATAATTTTCTTTTGAATTTAAATACAAGGGTTTCTCGAATAATATAAAAGATTATGAATATATACAAAAATTAATACATGTATGCTCAGATGCATATTAAAATGCCAAAATTTCTTCTCACACAAAAAAAACCCAAAATCTCCAACACTAAAACCATAAAACCTTCAATTCAAACCCTACAACAATCTGACAAACACGAAGAAAATAATCCTTTTGGAAAGAAGATTTACAAAGAAAAAATACAAACCCTACCTCAAATTCAATAGATCTATGACGATACTAATCTAAAATTCAAGCTCCCAAAAATCCAAGTTTTCCACAAATTTCTTCAACTCCAAATTACAAGAAAAACTAGTGATTTCTAAATTTGTGTCTCGAATAATGGCCAAAATCCCCCTAGTAAGGAAAACTAAGAAACCTAGGGTTTCAAAATATGCAACACCAAAAACAAAGTAAACTGCCATTTGAAAAATATAAAAGAACCACTTAACTTGAAAATATTGAAATCAAAATTTGACATGCAACACCCAAATAGAAATAGAACTCAACATGAAAATCACTTAACTCTATTTGCATTTAATTATTAAGTTTAACTTTTTGCATATATTTAATTAATTGTAATTATAATTATATGCACTTTCTAGTTAACCACTCCTAACTCAACTTTAATTTTATAAAACTAAATGTGCCACTTAAATTGCATACTACTATTTAATTAATCAATTAATATTTTGGCACTCAATAATTATGTAATTAAATATTAAATAAATCAATTTATCCCTATAATCTCATCTTTGAATTTAGTATATAAATTAAATCATTTTATCCCAAACTAGACTTTTAATTAAGTCTTTTAATCCAATAAAGGCATTTAATTCACCCTTAATAATTATATACCCTTATATATATGTAGGATAACATGGAAAATTCAGTTAAACTCACTTGTAGCAGGGGCCAGTTGGCTTTTGTAGGTAAGGTATTGCCAAAACATGTCAAAAAGATGCTAATAAATAAGCATCCCCTCATTACCAGAGCTGTCTTATGTATCTTAGGTAGGGAATTTACCAACTTAGAAGACTGTCACAGGGTTCTCACCAATATCATGTCCAGGTTTGTTGTCATCATTTCCTCTTGGGGTTTCCAGATACAGGAAATATGGAAACTTTGTCACAAAATTTTTAAACGAAGATTTTTGGGCAACCTAGATACAGTTCTTAAGCATATAAAGAGGGACCCGATTGTCAGTAGGCTGAGTAAAGTGGATATGGCTCCCCCCCCCTATCTTCACCCATTATTGCCTCTAAGGACTTGGAGGACTATAAAGAGAATGAAGATATAGCTAAGAGAACCACATTCTTCCTTATATACTACCTACGTTTACATAAGCCTAAGAAGGGAGACTGGTTCTATGAATATTGGCACTTAGATGAAGTTGAAATTACAAATATGGAGTACCTTGCAGAATTTGAAGAAGAAAATCAAATCGACCTTTGGATGGAAGAAGGTATACCCCATAATCAGAAGATAATTTGACCCCCTGTTACAGATAGCTCCGACTCAAGATAAGGAACAATGAAGAGGATCTATGAATATACTCATGATACCCTTTCATAAATAAGCGTATGTTAATATAAATGAATTTCTATTGTGTTCCTCCATCAAATTGTGATATGTGTTTTTTAATTCTCTGTACCTCTATAGCTAGATCCTAATAATCCCCAAAGATCAGTGATAGTTAAACTCAACTATTTCTTAATGAGATTATAATTTCTCACAAACTAGTATATTGTTATCATCATAAGGTAAGCATACTGTCCCCATCTAGTTAATTACTTTCTTATAAATACCCCTCTAATCAGTAGTGAATTTATATGGAGTTAGAATTGACTATTCTAGAATCGAAGTTACCCTCCAAGCCCTATCCCCTACTTTCTTTCCACATAAGTATGGTTGTATATAAAATATCGACAGTAATGTCCCAAAGTAGCTACTTCTAGATAAAAGCTAGACAGTAATTAAATTGTAATTTAATCTAGGAAGGATACATTGAAACCTGGCTTACCAACCAATGACTCATCACATATATAGGTATAAGGATAAATATTTTCAAGTGGTAAATTGATTCAATGTGCCTAAAAATTTTTTAGAAATGAACATGAGATTTTGTCTCTGAGCTAGGTTTTGGTCATTTCCTTAATTTAGAAGCAACGTCTAAGATAATCTGTCATCTTACAGCCTACTTACAAATACACTAGTGAATACACTTACCGGATCTTAATGTTTAGATGGGCTAAAGAAATTTGTTATAATTGATAGTTTAAGTGTACTATGGATTAGTATAGTGCATAGAAGATGTTTCGAAGAATGGATAGAAGAATTAAATATCGATTAAGCTATGACTAGAATCTCTTCCTATCTGATGTATGGATGTCCTTACTAGAATACGTTTGAAATATAACTTTATATCTGATTATGAATTAGAATGTTACAAAGATGTTATAAGACTTACAGATAACCAAAGCTCATTTATATTTAAAAAATTGAATAAATCAATTATGACTAGAGATTAGCATATCTCCTTAGCTTTAGCTTATATATCAGTTTCCATTTCATAAGGAGGCATTTTTTGCCATATGCATAGACCTTTCCTCTAGAATTTGTACAGGAACTATGGCTAATAAACTGACTTATATGTTGAAACAGATGGAACAATGAAAGGTAAAACTTTATTCTTTCTAGCAAGTTTTTGTCTTTCTAAATTTTGTAACCTTCGTTAAAGAACTTTCAAAATTTGGATATACTAACAAAGATCAAAGCTAAGCTCTGATGTCCAGGTTAAAGAATCATTTTGTGGAAACACCTCCTAGAGGAATTAATTTGGGTAACCATACCAAATTTTGATTTAGGCTCATTCTCAAAGCAAGCTCATAAGAGAAGATAGTCCCTAAGGAAAGTCTACAAGGAATCTACAAACTACTGCAGAGTAGCCTGTTATAGTATAATCTTCTATCAAGCACAAACTTTTGTATCTTTAATTTGACAAGGGTGGGTATGCCTACCTTAAATTTTTATGTATCAGACTCCGGACTATGGTAACTATAAGCTAAGCGACATCTTTAAACTCCTGATGTATATGAGGTGTTCTTCCTTCCACCGATACAGAGATATATCAATTTATTTAATACCAAGCTTGAACTGAGTATGGAGATAAATTAAACTAAAACTATAAATGAAGGAATGCCTTCATCTTCTGATGTAAATGAGGGAATGCCCTCATAAAATTATTTGTAATAGAAATTCTGGACCGTGGTCCCAGGCTAGACTGGAGGTTTTCTTCTCCATTCTTTCCTACCAGTGCCTACATAGAATGGAATTTTTGTACTATAATTTAATCTATTAATAAAATATTTGGCTTAGGCCTTTTACCGATAAAAAATATATATATTATATACCCTTATACCTAATATTTTAATATTTCCAAGCTATAATTATTCTAATATAATAATTAATCTTAATTAACTTTATTTTTAATAAATATATCATGCAACAAAACTCACATGACAACAACACCTAAAAATCAACTAACTCAAAATAACCATCATGCTCAAAGGAAGGGTTCATGATTTCACATCACCTTAAAAAATTTGGATAGGTAGTCAATAAGATACTTGTCCCCTATTTTAGGACAAATGATGGCTTAGGTTGGGATTGGACCTATATGTTATCTCCCCTCTCTTACCATTGAGATATTGCAATACAACACACTCATCCTAACAATTCAAGGAAGTCAATGTTAAGTACCTGAATTCCTACATAAAATACATGCATGTACATACATGTATAAATAGATAACAAAAAATGGCAAGGATCAGTTGATCATGTGGATCTTGCAAGAAAGTAACTATGACTCCGTCCCTCAACCACATCAAGCACATCAAACAAAAATATAAATGATGAGATCACTCTAGGTGTCTAGTAGACATAGTTGGGATCACTAAGACTCCTAACTCTCCAACCTCCCAATAGCTTGATCAGGGATCTCACAAGGCTTCACATTGTTCTTCTAAGGAATCTCTCAAGTCCTCTACTCCTACAATTCACACCTCAAATCCTAGGTAATCCATCACTTATCAAAGGTTCTAATCTATTCATAACCAATAGTCATTACAATTTCTCTTTACCTCCTTAGCAAGTTGGTGATTCTTTCAGGGGTGTGGAGGTAGTCAATTCTTATGCTTGTTTCACTTCTTGATCCATTTAGTCAAGGTCTCTACCAATCTTCCTTACTGATCTCCTCAAAGTCACTGATTGAGCCTTGTAGCCCTAGAGAGCCAGATTAAACTACAAATGCAAGCTAATGGATGTTGGAAGAGCTAGTATGAGGAACTAGGCTCAGGAACTAGTCTCAAGCTTCCAATAATGGAGATGATGAAGATTCAAGCTATGAATACCAAGAAATATGCATCTAGGAAGATAAAAATGTTTCATTTTTACCAACATGATATGAGATCTAGGATACAAAATAAGAACAACATTTTCTATGATAACTCTAAAATGCTCTTAAAATTCTAGAAGTAAACTAGCATGATAACAATTCAAATGTGAGTGATAGATTTTCTCTTGGAAAGGGTTCTATTTATAGATTTTTGGAAGAGGTTGAGGGCTTGGATGAGGTGGCACCCGCATAGGAGCCACATGGGAGACACATAGGCTAGAGGGGATGGCCATACAAAAAGTTAACTTGGCACATGATGGGCATTTAAGGTTTGAAGGGCCATATTTTAAGTGTGATTAGTGGGTGATTAGAAACAAGAGTAGGTTTAGAAAGTGAGGTAATGCGTATAGGCTAGGTTTCTAGGCATGGATTTAGATTAAATTAAATCAAATTTAAATTAATCATTGCTTACAAGAATATTAGGATGTGTAGGATTTAAATAAATACAAATTTATTTAAAAGGGGACTTATGGAGGGAGAATTTATTAAATTAAATTTAATACATTATAAAAGGAGAGAGTATTTAAATTAAATTTAAATACTTTAGAAAATGAACTTGATTTAATTAAATAAATTTAATTAAATAAGTAGATGAATATAACATGAATAATTAATTAATCAAAATTAACTATAATTCTATAGGAATTATTAATTAGAATAAATTTAATTAATAAGGACAATTTTGGAAGTCTACAAGTAGTAAATGCTACATCAAGAGAGATGAGGACATAGGGAAGTTTGATGCAAGAAGTGATGAAGGTATATTCCTTGGATATTCTACCAAAAGAAAGGCATGTAGGTACTACAACAAGAGGTTGGGGAAGATGGTGGAGATTACAAATGTTAAGGTAGATGAGTGCTTTGGGAATTTAACTATATCATGTGGTTATGATTCTCATGATCAGAACAACAATAATCAGAGACAACAACATCAAGTTCAGAACCAAGTTCTAAGAGTCTTAGTGAGTGCAGATGATGAGGATTATACAAGCAATGAAGAAGTACAAAGATCTAAATAAAAGAATAAGAGACCAAGGTATGTGAGATTGAACCATACTGAGTATTAGATCATTGGAGATAAGAACAAGGGTGTTCAAACTAGGAGAAGGATTTCTCAAGATTAGATTTATCTAATATAATAAATTGAACCAAAAAGATGTAGATGAAGCCTGCAAGGATGATCATTGAGTTGTTGCCATGGAAGAAGAGTTGTCACAAATTGAGAGAAAATACTTGGATTCTTGTTCCTATGCCTAAGGAAAAGAATGTTATTGGCACAAAATGGGTATTCAAAAACATGTTGAATGAAGAAGGAGAAGTGGTGAGGAACAAAGAAAGGTTGGTGTGCAAAGGATACTCTCAAATGCAAGGTATAGACCATGATGACACCTTTTCTCTAGTAATAAGGATCGAAGCAGTGAGAATATTCATAGTATATAGTGCTCATAAGAGCTTAAAAGTATACCAAATTGATGTCAAGTTTATGTTTCTAAATGATAAATTGGAAGAGGAAGTATACATAGATAAACTTGATGGTTTTTAGTTGACCAAGTAATCAGACATGGTATGTCAATCGAAGAAAGCATTACATGGGATGAAACAATCTCCTAGAGCTTGGTATTCTAGGTTGGACAAGTATCTATGGAAAATTGGCTTAAACAAAAGTACTTCTAATAGTAATTTTTATTTTAAATTACATCATGAGGACATGTTGATAGAAGAAGTGTTTATTGATGACATTATCTTTGTTGGTAATGATAATATGAGTAAAGAGTTTTCAATAGAAATAAAAAATGAGTTTAAGATTTATATGATAGGTGAGATGAAATTCTCTTTAGGACTGCAAATTACTCAATCAGAAGATGGGATTTTCATATCTCAAGAAAAGTAAGTGAAGGATTTGTTGAAGTAGTTTGGGTTGGATGACTCAAAATGAATGGGTACACCCATGGTGACAAGATGAAAGTTTTAAAGAGATGATGAATCCCCTAAATTCAATCAATCTAGGTATAGTTCAATGATTGGTGATCTATTTTACTTGACTCATACAAGACCAGATATCATGAATGTAGTGTGTCTTGTGGTAAGATTTCAAGAAGATCCTAGACACAATCATGAGGTATTAATGAAGAATATATTCAGATATCTACAAGGGATAGAGGAATTTTAGATGTGGTATCAAAGAGGAGATTATTTCACCTTGTGCTTGTATACAAATGAAGATTGGTCCAATGATGTTGATGACATGAAAAGAACAAGTGGTGTCACTGTCTTTTTGGGAAGTAGATTGGTTTCTTGGATGAGTAAGAAGAAAAACTCAATTGATTTATCTACTATAGAGGTAGAATACATTTTTGTTTGTAGAAATTATACACAAATAGTTTGGATGAAGAAGATGTTATCATAAATCATTATTTTATTTGAGGATCCTATTGTCATACATTGTGACAATTCAAGTGTTATAAACATTTCAAAGAATCTAGTGCAGTACTCAAGAACAAAACACATATCAATCAAGTATCATTTTTTGAGACAGAAAGTGAGTGAGAAGGAGGTGAGATTGGAGTATGTTCCTAACAAGGAACATATAGCCAACATATTCACAAAGCCATTTCCTAAGGATACATTTGTGTATCTCAGATAAAATTTAGGGGTGACTATCTCTTTTAATCAGAACTAAGATGTAGAATGTTGCATCAATCCAATGCACTTCATGAAGATATCTTTCAACTAGATTGGTGTTTTGGAGGCTACTACTCAAGGAGACTATTCAATATGGTAACTTAGGAGTTTATTTTTTATATGTTTGATTAGGTTTATGATGGCTTAGATTAGTTAATGTACCTTTTTCATTGATGTCAAAGGGGGAGATGAGTGTGTGAAAAACAAGAGATATACTTACACATAAGAAAGAGCTTTAGATAAGGAGAAGAGTGAATATCTAAGGGGGAGAAAATAATATATGTAATAAAATTGGAACAAAGGGAATCTTTCTTCTAGGGGGGAGAGATAGAGAGATCTCGAAGGAAGATGAGTTAGAGTGACTCTAAAAAATAATGATGATTACTATAGATACTATTGGTAGTAATATTGGTTGCTAACCTTACAGGAAGGTTGTGTTGGTTTTTAATTGCATTATTTTTTTTCCCATCACATGTTTCCATCAATGCCAAAGGGGGATATTGTTGGCAAGTTTAGATATGTTTTTGTCGATGTCAACATGTCTGTTAAGCAGTTTTGACAATGGTATAGTATGTTGAGAGGTACAGTGAGGATCATTTTTTATATATGAGGAGTTTCACACCTCATGGGATGATGTAGATGTTATATACTTGGTCCATGAAATTTTTTAGGTTTTTACAAGATTATTTGGGTGAGTTATGATATCATAGATGGTGACTAGCTATTTTCTTATCTTCCAGTGAAGTGACAGAGTCACAAAGATTGCTTTGGTGAGAACACTCAGGTTGATATTTTTGGTTGCATATGTGGCAAGATGATTATGAAATGGTGAGGTGTCCTCAACTCAAAAGGTTTTTGATTTAGAGATACACGAGACATATTTTTGATGTCATTCCAGGTAGTTGATAGTGTTCTTGAGGTTTAAATAGAAAATGTTGGCAAATCTAATGGCTGGGATGGATTTGATTGTTTGTGTGTTATTCATGATGTCTAAGGATATTCTTGGATTGTGTTCCTACTAAGTTGGAAGTGTACATCAATCATGGTGATATGATTTAAAGTGTTTTTTCAATTGATGTTGGTTTTTCTTGTGTTCTTGGTCAACATGATTGGAAAAATAGTTTATGATCAATCGGTAAGATGTTTTAAGGTGGTGTTATGATCTTGAGGTGTTCGATTAGGATCAAAGCTATGTTTTGGATAAAAAACTTGATCAAAATTATTTGTTTTTGGTGTGGTGAATTGGAAATTTGAAATTTAGGTTTTGTTGACCTAGTTATATATAAAGGTTGATAAATTAGGGAAAAGATCGTGTGCGGGCAAGTGTGTGGATGATCGCAGATGCTAGTGATTTCTTGGAGATAGTTTGTGCAGATCTATAGAAGGTTGAATCAATCATATGAAGGAGGAAGAGAGGATGTCAACAATGATCTGATTATTGTTTGATTTTTTATTGTAAGATAATGAGTCTTCCTAAGGGTTGCATCCCTATTGTAATTGAGAAGTGAGCTCTAGGTAGTGTCCTTGAATGTATGTGTATTCCCTATTTTTTATAAGACTATACTTTTAATAAGGTATTGAAGTCTTATTATGGCTTCAAGCTCCACCATGGGTTTCACCCTTGTTTGGGTTTCCGCAATAAAAATCCTTGTTTTATATGTTTTGGATGCTTTTTTATTTGTGCACACTTGATTTATTCATCATAAAGCATACATAAGGGTTTCAAGGTTTCAGGGTTTAAGTTTTTTGAGGAGCTAGTGTTTTAGAAGCAACTGATTCACCCCCCACCCCCCTCTTAGTTACTTTCTTCCTTATTTCCTAAAATTTTTAATGAGATCTCCCTATAATATGAGTCTTGGTCACCCTTGGATTGATGTAATTAAGGTAGTACCATCAACTTATCACCAATGTTTGAAATTACCATATAATGGAATGGCTATCCTTGTGGATCCTAAACCACTTTAGTTTTGCACTAAACTAAAAGGGACTCCTGAACAAAAAAAAATTGTTAATAGAGAAGCATAATTATCTATTTCCTCTCAATATTTTGACAAACCACATCTTATTTAAAAATAATCAAAAGTAATTATCTACTAGAATCCTCCCACCACATTCTCTATATGGGGAGAAATGAACAAAGAAAACATTGAAGAAGACCTATCTCAATGGATATACAAAGGTGAAGAGGAGATATCACCTATGTTGTTACATGTGGAATGGTATGGACATAGATTAAAAATCATGAAAAAGAAATTATATGACAAGCATAGTGGTCTAGGAGAAAATAAGAAAGTTGCTATAGATCTCATCCTACCTAACATGCAACCTAGAAATAGAGGACTTGGGTTTGTACCATTGTGAATTAGATCTTTTAGTACTAAGTATCCCTTGTGAGAGCAATTAGGTGACCATAATGATAATATGACATCTAAGGAAAACTTCATCAAAATGGATTGTAATGAATATGAGTGAGATGTATTGAAAATGCCTATTTCCTATGTCCTTGACAATATCTTTACTAGTCTAAATGATATTCCATTATAAGGAAAACATAAAGAAAATACCCCTCCTCCCATGGATCAAATATTTTTGTGATTCTAATGATACCTATGTCCTAACTATAACACATGTAACCCAATATTTGTACAATGAAAATGATAACATTCCTTTAGTGTACCTTGAATGAATAGATTAGACCAATAAGGATCATTGAACTTTGGAAATTTTTTAAAATGATGAAGCTATAGTTGAATTATTTAAGCTTCAAGAAGGTATAGCACTAGGTGACCATAAATTAGGCTGCACTATTGATCTAGATGCAAAAAAATATTTTGGGGAGCCAACTCTATCTTTCAGCCATAATTTTTTTTTTTAAAATAAGAAAGATAAAATAATAGGTCTCCTAGTGAATATTGCAAGCCACTCATAGACTAGGAAAAAGAAAAAAGAAGAGATGTATCTGAGGGTGAAAACCTCTCAAAGGCAGCCAAAGATGGAAGACTAGACATACCATTGTCAAATCATGAAAAGTCTCAATTGCTTGTAGAAATGACAAAGGAAATTATTCTGCATAGAAGTGAAAACCCTAATATCATTTTCTTTGCAGTCTCTTTATCAAAACAAGAAAAAGAAGAATTCATTAAAAAATTCTAGTAGAGGAAAATAAATTTTATGTGTTCTTATGTTGATATGATAAGACTTGATCCTAAATTTGTCCTTCATCACTTACTACTCAATCGAGTGTCAAACCATTCAAAAAAAACTTAAGGAAAATGTATCATTAGATTACACTGCTAGTCAAATTTGAACTAAAGAAACTATTAGATGTGGGATTTATTAGACCCATTGAATATATAGAATGAATTTTTAATTTAGTCCCTATTACCAAGCCTACTACAGGCATAAGGATATGCATTAACTTCAGGGAACTCAACAAGGCATGTCCTAAAGATGATTTCCCCTTTCCATTGACATCATTG
Organism: Chamaecyparis obtusa; assembly: GCA_027943335.1. Classification (NCBI taxonomy): domain Eukaryota; kingdom Viridiplantae; phylum Streptophyta; class Pinopsida; order Cupressales; family Cupressaceae; genus Chamaecyparis; species Chamaecyparis obtusa. Next base: position 572,461 of record BSBK01000136.1, on the reverse strand, counting down.
TAGACTTGATAATTGGTTATGAGATTTTATCATTGATTGATGACATTTTTAGCTATAAAGATCAAAATAGCCCCTAAAGATTAACATAAAACATATTTCACATGTGCCCAGGGAATGTACTATCGGAATGGGATGCCCTTGGGTCTTAACAACATTGAATTCACTTATAAAAGGGCAATGGAAACTATTTTCCATGATTTAATGTATACCCTAATGGAAGAATATGTAAACAAATTACTAATTAAATCAATCACCAAAGATAGTCATCTATGCATGACAAAAGGGAGGATAGGGAGGAGCCAAAGGAACACCCTAACCAGATCCACCTTGTAGAGATCACATGCGGAAGCAACAAACACACAAGTGAGAGAAAGAATGCAGATATCCTTCATATATTTATTCCAATTGATTCATACATGTCGGGCTGTAAGGCCTTCTCGGTTTAGTCCAAATATTACAATTCAAGTATAGAAGTCCTCCAACATGTGAGGATCTGATATAATCTCTAATCTTCTATCTTCTATATTCTGATGTCCTAAAATTCTATCTCCTAAAACTACAAATAAGGATTACATTATATACACGAGGCTACCGAATAAGTCAGCCTTCATATCCACCAACAATAGAAGGAATGACCAAATCTAGGTCCACACACTTCCCAATGATAAATACCATCATTAAATTTGTTACCATAATTAATTGCAAGAGTCGGCCTCAATAGTAAACCAAAACAAACAACTCGGTAAATAAGGATAACTGAGTGCTAGACAAGCATCACCGAGTGCCAGGGAAATAACTGAGCGCTAGAGAGATAACCGACCAACCCCAGTAAATAAAGGAAACTGAGCAAAACCGAACCAACTCGGTCAAAGAAGGAACCGAGCAACATAGGAAAACACAAACATGTTTTTGGTGACATAGGATTGCCAAGGACCCAAGATGCTCCTGCATCAGACACCTAGGGTTATTTGAAAATGATTGTCCAAATCATGAAGCAAGTACAATCTGAGTTGAATCCAAATCAAATTGGAAAATCCATGAACTGTCTTCAATTAATCTATTCTTCCACTTTACCATATATTCCATATACTATTTTCCTTGTGCACTTCTGCCAATTCTTTTCTCCAAAATCTGCTCAACTTCTTCTATCTATTTCTTAGGATAATCATTCAGTATTGTCATTTATTCATCTAACTCATGATGCTCATACAAATCAACAATGTTGAAAATAGGTGATATATCCATGTCATCAGGTAACTCAATCTCATAAGCATTTCCATTGTCAAATTTCTTCAAAATCTTACAAGGACCAAACTTCTTCATTTTTAGCTTCCCATATGTTCCAACAGGAAATCTACCTTTCTTCAAATGAACCATTACTTCATCACCGACTGCAAAAGTCTTATGTCTAAACTAGATCTATCAAGTCTATCTTTGTATTTCTAATTACTTTTCTCCAACTTATGTTTCACATCTTCATGCAATGTCTTCATATACTCAGCAAATTTTACTCCTTCAACACTTCTCTTGTTTCATAAGCAATATCTCTCAAATCTAATATACCTCTCAATTGTATGCCATTTACAATCTCAAAAGGTGTTTTTCCAATGTAATCCTATTCACTAAATTATTGTATGCAAATTCTTCTTGTGCCAACACAGAATCCCAATTACTCGGTGTGTTTCCAACTAAACATCTCAAAAGATTACCCAAGCTTCTATTCACAACTTTTGTCTCTCCATTGGTATGTGGGTGAAATGTAGAACTATATTTCAACTCAATGCCAAACTTCCTCCAAAGGGTCTTCCAAAAGTATCCAACAAATTTACTATTTCAATCAGAGATAATACTCTTTGGTAATCCATGAAATCTAATAATTTCCTTAAAGAAAAGATCTTCTATATGTACTGCATCTGATGTCTTTCTATAGGGTATAAAATGTGCCATTTTAGAAAATCTATCCACAACAAAAAATATAGAATCATTACCTCTTACTGTCTTCGGTAAGCGAAGAACAAAATCCATACTGATATCAATCCAAGGTTTCTCAGGAACAGAAATCGGTGTATACAATCCAACATTCTGACTTACTCCTTTTGCAACTTGACAAATTCCACAACTTTTCACAAATTTTTGAACATATTTATACAACTATGGCCAAAAGTATTTCTCCTTAAGCAAATTCAATGTTTTATCAACACAAAAGTGTCCAGCCAAACCACTACTATGTTTCTCTTTTATCAAATTAGTTATCATTGATCCTCTCGGTATACACAACTGAATACCTTTAAACAACATACCTCCTTGAATGAAATAGTCCTCCCATTTAGTACTTGGTTGATCTTGAATAGGTTCTCTGCACTTTCTCCATGGCTCAGCAAATTAGTATCAAATTCATAAGAATCTCTCATGTCATAAAAGCCAAGAACTTCAATTTTCATCTTGGTCATCAAAGATCTTTTTCTACTCAATGCATCTGCAACTTGGTTAGTGACTCCACTCTTATGCTTTATCACAAATATATAACTCTACAAATACTCAACCCATTTCATATGTCTCTAATTCAACTTATTTTGACTACCCAAATACTGTAAAGCTTTACGATCGGTATACAATACAAATTCACTCAGTATCAATTAATGTCTCCATTTATTCAGTGCTTGAACAATAGCATAGAATTATTGATCATACACATAGTATTTCCTTTTTGCATCATTCAACTTTTCACTAAAGAAAGCAACAAGTTTACCTTCTCGACTCAACACGGCTCCTATTGCACTTCCACTTGCATCACATTCCACTTGAAATACCTTATTAAAATCAGGTAATGCCAACACAGGCAATTCAACAACCTTTTGCTTTAGAGTCTCAAAACTTTAATCAACTCCATCTGTCCACATGAATTCTCTTTTATCTCCTCTCATAGTCTCAGTCATAGCATTACAAATTAAACTAAAATTCCTAATGAACTTTCAGTAAAAAAACTTGCCAAACCATGAAATGATCTTACCTCACTGGCATTCTCAGGTGTAGTCCAATTCAAAATAGCTTCAACCTTTTTAGGATCCATCTTCAAACCATCAATTGAAATCACAAATACCAAATACACAATCTCCTCTTTCATGAATGAACACTTTTTCAGATTTATCAGCAAATTTTCTTCTTTCAACCTCTGGAATACTTGTTTAACATGCAACAAATGTTCTTCTCCGGTCTTATTGAATATTAGAATATCATCTAGGTATACAATCACAAATTTACCCAAGAATTTCTTTAAAACTTCATTCATCAATCTCATAAAAGTACTCGGTGCATTAGTTAAACCAAAAGGCATAACCAACCAGTCATACAAACCTTCTTTTATCTTACAAGAAGTCTTCCACTCATCACCTTCTCTAATTTTGATCTGATGATACCTACTTTTCAAATCAATTTTGGTAAAATACTTTTCTCTGGTCAAGCTCTCCATTATGTCATCCATTCTTGGTATAGGAAACCTATATTTCACTGTGATCTTGTTGATTGCTCTAGAATTAGTACACATTTTCCATTCTCCATTCTTCTTAGGTTCCAATATAGCAGGTACTGCAAAAGGACTCAAAATTTCTTGGATCAAACCTTTCTGCAACAATTCTTCAATCTGTCGGTTCAATTCCTGATTCCTGGTAGGTGTCAACTGATGTGGTGCCTTATTCAGTAAACTAGCTCCAAGGATTAGATCCATGCAATGATTAATGCTTCTCTTTAGTGGAAAACCATCAGGTACAATATAAAAAATGATCTCACTATACTCGGTGAGTAACTTATCAATCTCCTCAGACATGTTATCTTCTATTTTCTTACTCACTTTGTTAGGAATCACAACAAAACATACATCATTCTTCTTCAAATCCTTAACAAACTTTCTTCCTTCCATCAAGAAAACTTTCATAGATGTACAAACATTAATAACAGGTTCTTCAATCAAAGGTAACAAGATTTATCTTCTCCCATTAGCCCAAATAGTATATTTATGCAATCTCCCATCATATATAGCATGTCTATCATATTGCCAAGGTCTACCCAACAAAATATGACAAAAATCCATAGGCATGATATCACATAACACTTTATCATAGTACTTTCCAATTTTCAAATTCACATAACATTGTTCACTTACCAAGAGTGTATTCTCATCTTTGATCCATAAAATCTGATAGGGCTTGAGATGTTCCAACCTTTTCAACTACAACTTTGTAACCATTTCCTCAGATGCCAAGTTCTACAAGCTACCACTATCAATGATTCCCTTCCAAACTTCGTCATAAACTCTACATCTGGCCTTGAACAAACTTTTCCTTACCAGATCTTCCTTATTACTTTCACTCCAAAGTGCTCTCCTTACCATCAAGTTCTTTTCCTTCTTAGGTTCATTCGGTGACTCTTCTTGCACCAAAACATTTCTACTGCTACCAACCTTCTTACTTACATGTGTACACTCAAATGATATATGTCCTTCTTCTCCACAATTGTAACAAGTTCCTTGGAAACCACCTCTGTTATAACCACCTCAGTAGTTACTGCCTCTTCCTGTAGATGAACTTTCACCTTTCCACTCAGTCTTACCTTTATCCATATTTGTCTTTTTAGGTTTAGATCTACTATTTTCACCATAAGATCTACCTCTTCCTCTTGGGAATCTACCACCTCTACCTCTTTGTCTTTGCTCATGTCTTTTGTTCAATTTCTCCTCAGCTTTCAATGCAAATTGATAAGCTTCTTCAATGTTCTCCAATTTGACCAAAGTGATTCCTTCTTGGATGGAAACTCTCAATCCATTTAGGTACCTAGTAATTCTTTCCACATCATCTTCATCATGTCCAGATCTGATATCTAATCTAAATAATTCCTCAGTATATTCTTTTATCAAGCTATCTTTTTGCCTCAAACTTTGCATTCGCCTAACTAGGTTAGTCTGATAATTACAAGGTAAAAAATTTCCTTTCAATTTATTCACCATCTTATTCCATACCTTAATTTTGTCTTTGTGTTTCTTCTTTCTATCCAACTGCAGAGGTTCCCACCACAAGGATGCATGACTTTTCAACTTTGTGCTTGCAATTTTCACCTTCTTTTCCTTAGGTACATTTTCATATTCAAAATAATTTTCCATCTCGGTGATCCAGTCCACCAATTCATCAAAATCCAATTTTCCACTATACTCAGGAGAATTAAAGTGTGGTGTAGACTTCAGATTTGTCAAATCCTTCAAAAAATCTTTCCTCACCTTGATCCATCACCGGTGTAGGTTCTAAATCACCTTGTTCTTCCTCAATTTCATCATCACTAACATCTTCAAGATGTCTTCCTCTTCTCTGGGCTATTTCAATAGCTTCTAATCTAGTAGCAAGTTGTCTCAACATGTCTGCTAGTCCTAGATCCACATCTCGCCTCCCACGAACCATCTTGAAACCCTCTGCAATTGTAGGCCAGATCACAATCTTCTACCCCACAAAAAATCAACTAGGGTTTGACAAGAAGGAACCCTCAAACCTAGATTCCTAAACCTAGATCCAGATCTCACCTCGCTTTGATACTACCTGACACAAGGGAGGATAGGGAGAGGGGCCAAAGGCATACCCTAACCAAATCCACCTTGCAGAGATCACACGTGGAAGAAACAAACACACAAGTGAGAGAGAGAATGCAGATATCCTTCATATATTTATTCCAATTGGCTCATACATGTCGGGCTATAAGGCCTTCCCAATTTAGGCCAGATATTACAATTGAAGTACAGAAGTCCTCCAACATGCGAGGATCTGAAACAATCTCTAATCTTCTATCTTCTATGTTTTGATGTCCTAAAATTCTATCTCTTAAAACTACAAATAAGGATTACATTATATACATGAGGCTACCGAACAAGTCACCCTTCAGATCCACCAACAACGAAAGGAATGACCAAATCTAGGTCCACATGCTTCCCAATGATAGATAGCATCATTAAATCTATGACCATAATTAATTGCAAGATTCGGCCACAACAGGAAACCAAAATAAACAACTTGGTAAACAAGGATAACCGAGTGCCAGACAAGCATCACCAAGCACTAGGGAAATAACCAAGTGCTAGAGAGATAACTGACCAACCCCAGTAAACAAAGGAAATCGAGAAATACCGAACCAACTCAGTCAAAGAAGGAACCGAGAAACACAGGAAAACACAAACATGTTTTTGGTGACATGTGATTTCCAAGGACTCGAGATGCTCCTGCATCAATGCATCTTAGATATTATCTTCACCAAAATGGAGGAGTACAAGTTTTGTCTAAATCCTAAGAAGTGTGTCATTGGGATAATATCAAGAAAACTCCTAGGTTACATCGTATTGTACTAAGACATTGAAGTAGACCCATCAAAGGTTAAATAAATAATGGGCATACCTCCACCATCTAATTTAACATATCTAAGGAGCCTTCAAGGTAAACTACATTGTCTTCAAAGTTTTATTACATAGTTGACTGACAAATGCCACCCTTTCCAATATCTACTTCACAAGGGTGTAACTTTTAGATGGAACACTCAATGTCAACAAACACTTTACTACTTATGGAATATCTTCTATCTCCACCAGTCTAATGCTTTGCATTGAAGGAAAACCTTTCATTTTGTAAATTTATACAATAGAAATAGTATTAAGATCTCTCCTAGCATAAGAAAATTAAGAAGGAGAGAGAGAGAGAGAGAGAGAGAGAGAGAGAGAGAGAGAGAGAGAGAGAGAGAGAGAGAGAGAGAGAGAGAGATTGTATCAGCTAAACATTTGTGGGTTATGAGCTAAATTATACTCCCATTGAATATGCATGTCTATAAATTGTCTTAACCTCATAGAATATTAGACACTATCCTAAACCATAAGAAATTTCTTTTAGTAAAGATATATCCCCTGGAATATATACTCAATAAAGAAAATCTCATACGAAAACTAGATAAATGGGTGATGATTTTGAGTGAGTTTGGGATTGAATATGTGGAATGGAAATTTAAAAAAAAGGACATGTCATAGATGATCAGCTTGTAGATGCTCCAATTGTACATGATCATCCCTTATTATCTAACTTTCTAGATGATTCAATATTTGCAATTACACCATCCACCAAGTGGAATCTTTACTTTGATGGCTCACACAAAAGACATGGATCGAGGGTAGTAATTTTATTCATTAAACTAGAAAAGGATGTAATTCCCAAGTCATATAGAATAATGTTTTAATGCACCAATAAAAGTGGTGAATAGAGAGCCTTGATCACAGAACTTAGAATTGTAGTGCATTGCAAAAATAGTAACTTGCAAGTGTATTGTGATTCCTAGCTAGTCATCTTCTAATTGAAAGATGAATATGAGACTAAAGATGAGAAGCTTGATTTTTACAAGAAATTGGTCAAATTGTTCAAGTCTTGGTTTGACAAAATCAGATTTGACCAAGCACCATGATTGCAAAATAAACTATTTGATGTCATGGTGATAATCACATCACTACTTGATCTACCATAGAATGTTGAGAAATGAGATTTCTTCATGGAACAACCTTTGTTACCTACTTTTGAGATTCCAAAGTTTGTGCTTCTGTATAAAATTGTTAGTCCCAATCCTTGGTAACAAGATATTTACAATTACCTACATGCTCAAATATTACCACCAAACCTATCCAATAACCAATGTCAATCCTTTATTCACCAAACCTATAGATACATAATCATTGGTGACACTCTTTATTGTCAATCCTTAAATCAAACCTTCCTCATATACCTTGATTCAAAAGATGCACAAATGACTTTAAATGAAATACATGATAGTAAGTGTGGATGTCATTCTAGTGTTCCAAACTTGGAAAATAAATTCATGAGAGTAGAATATTATTGGCCTATACTAGAGCACGATGTTTATATGTTTGCAAAGAAATGTGTCAAGTGTTTGATAAATAGAGACCCAATTCACGCACCTTTGTAAGAGCTTCATCATGTTATATATCCATGACCTTTTTCTCAATTGGGACCATAGTAATTTTTAGTGGCTAATTTTGTCCAATTGGATAATTTTGGAAATTTTAGAATCCAAATTTGGCTAATAATTCAAGATTTAAGGCAACCTAAATTGCCACATTTTTACAAAATTTTGATTTAGAAATACTTAAATCGCAAAATAATTTATTTTATAAAAAACTTGAACTCAAAAATTCGCCACAATATTTGATACATGATTAGATTTGATTCACCATAATTTTATAAATTATTGTAAAAATTTAAATTAATTCTCCAATAATATATCATGATTATTAGTTACTGTAGGGATCTATCACCAATTTGTAGTTGCCATTACTAACTTAAAGTATAATCTAGTGACCCTCATTATATTATATGAGGTAAAAATGTAACTATTTGGTTTTTAATGCTTATGGGAGCTAAAATTTCTTTCAGATTGTTGATCTCAATATAAATTAATGGTCTTGAAGAAATTTTGGGGCCCATTAGTATTCAAAAATATCAATACATCTGTCTCACACAATACAATGAGGTTATTAGATTATATTTTAAATAAAAGGTAGCAAGTAATTATTACAGAGTCTATTCCTTAAGCCCATCAAAGATTTCCACATTAAGCCTAATAATTTTCTATAAGAATTCTATTTTTTTAAATTAGAAGTATTCACCATGGTGATTAATTAACTCTTTTTTATTGTTTGAGATTCACCAATGTTTTTATACAAAAAAATTGTTATTCAAAAATAATCACCAATAAGAATAATTTTTTAAAAAATAAAAATTGAGGGATTCGCCAATAGAAATTAATTTATTTTTTCAAGAAAATGAAAGATTCACCAAGATTTTATACCTTTTTTAAGAGGGGGGTTTCTTAAATATTACCTTGATTGGGACTTGACCTCCTAGGAAAGATTCATCACACTTTCTCAAATGGCCATAATTCTATAATTATTGCTACTAAGTAATTTTCAAAATGGATTGAGGCCATTCCTATGACCTACAGTACTAGAAAGAAAATTTCAATATTCATCCTAAATTATATCATATGCAAGTATGAGATCCTCCTATTAGCTATTACTAATAATGGATGACCATTCAAGAATCAAGATGTAAAAGATCTCTATAAAATATTCCACATTCAACACCATTTTTCCACTACATACTATCCATAGAGTAATGGCCAAGTTGAGGCATCAATAAAAACCATCATCAAAATTCCAAAAAGATTGTCAATGACATTGGTCATGATTGTCATATACAATTAAACCCCTCCTTTTGGGTATATTGTACCATATCCACACTCCCACTAGTGCTACTCATTATCCACTAGTCTATGATTTTGAGGCCATACTTCTTGTTGAGGTTGAGATCTCATCATTAAGAGTTTCCTTGTGGTACCTGATAGAGGATAAATAATATAGGTTATTTAGACAGTATGAATTAGCAGTGTTGGATGAAACACAATAGAATGATCTAGATCATTTGTAAGCTTATCAAATTCTCTCCTTTAAACATATAAAAGGAAAGTCAGAGGTCAACATTTTGACATTAGATGCCTAGTCCTTAGAGTCAATCCAAAGAATAGAAAAGTTAGAGAAAAACCAAGTTTGAACCAAATTGGATAGGATTGTACTAAGTGATTGCAACTTATGGGTCAAGTGCATATCATCTTGCAATGCCTAAGGGAGAAATTATTTCAGATCTAGTTAGCAACATGCACCTCCATAATTATTTTTCATTATCCTAAAAATTTGAAAAATGATTTTGAAAAAAAAAGGAATCTTTCACCTTGAAGAAAACCTAGAAAAAAGGCATCGTGCATGACATAATTAGAAAAAACGTAAAGATAAATCATCCAATCTATATTGGAAACATGGCAAGAAGGTATGTTTAGTAAGTATCATGGTGAAAACTTAGCAAATAACTGCCACATGTAGCAA